>JANAVB010022028.1:0-57061 GCA_029216955.1 Iris pallida
TAAATTCAGCAGTGACATCCAAATTTGTATTTCTTAAATACAATGCAATGTAAAACAAGATAATTTTGATCTTTATTTATTTATTTTTTATTATTATTATTGCATGGATCATAGTTGTACAATTAATCATCCCCATGCACGAAAATGACACATCATTGAGTTAGCCTGCATGACTAACTAATTCAAGCCAATGAACAAAAAAATTCTAGTAAAAAGGGTCTAACATCTTGGTTTATATTGTATACCACCAATAAAGATAAAGTCAAAGGGGTCTAGTGTTGAAGTACATAACCAAGCAAAATCTGGCTATGTATATCTTGGCTTATATTCGATACAGGTAGGAAAGGTCAGAGGGGGTTAGTGTTGAATTAAGTACACAAGCAAAGTAACATCATTCATTACAAATATACTATGTATCATGAGACATGATACTTAAACATAAAAACTTTATTCCAAATTATGTTACCAATCATATTAAATTTTAAATCTCATGATTGGTTAATAGGTCAGGATACTAGTACCTAGCAAGAGACGTATCTTTTGAAATAGGTATTGTGAACATTTACTCATACATGGGCAATTATAAGAGATTTGAAGTAATATAAGAACTACCCACATGTGAGATCAAATATCCCTAAACCAATCAACAGACTTCTTTTTTTCTTTCTGAAAGACGATTGAGCCAAAAGTTAACAACTGTAGAATTTATCTGCATATATAATAAAGAATAGCAAGATTCACACCAAATTCCAAATGCATTCCGACCTCAATCCATACCAAATTCCAAACTTTTTAATTCAGCTATATTCAACACAACAAATAATAGTCATTTATTAAGCTAAATAGCCATTCAATTGAGCAATCAAATGCTAATAGGAGTAACGTTTGGAATTTGATTTTTTAAAATATCATACAACACTTCTTCATATAAAGCTTTGGAGAAGGGCTGTCAGCTCCTCATCCTCCAGAAGATCAAATATCCCGTGCTCCTCGCCGTCCCCAGAATCGCTAGAACCACTAGCAGGAGGAAGAAGACAAGTAGTTTCGTCCTCGAGGAGTTCCGAGAGAATGGGAAGGGCTATCAGCTCCTCATCCTCCAGAAAATCAAATACCTCGTCCTCAGAATCGCAGACAACAACACCGCCACAACCAATAGGACGAGGAAGAAGACCAGTAGCTTCGTCCTCCAGAAAATCAGATATCTCGTCAACAACACCACCACAACCACCACTAGTAAGAGGAAGAAGACTAGTTTCGTCCTCCTCGATTCCTCCTGGCAAAGTGGGGGTGGGAAAAGCATCTGGCGGTGCTGTAGCAGCAGCAGCATCAACAAAGACATGGGCTTTCTGGGACATGACAGAGGCAGCGGCATTGCGGTTGGCCATAAGTAGCTCTATCTCGAGCTGGGACTTGTTGAGTGCAGCAAGCTCGTTTGCGAGCTCTTCCCACCCCATTCTCTCCAACCTGGTATAGTCCAACTCCACACCACGACCACCACCGGCGGCACTAGTGCCGAGAAGTAGACCATGGACAAGAGAAGGCCGTCCTGCGGCGAAGATGGTGCCGGCTTCGTTGACGGAGATGATTGCGGTATCGGAACCGCAAAGCACGTCGAGTTCGGCAGCTTTCTTGAAGAGTCCCTTCCTCCTCTTGGAGAAGGTGACTCTTCTTTTGGGCTTGTCGACGATCCTAGTGATCGCGATCTTCTGCTTCCCCTTCCCACCCACCATGGTGTTCGACACAATGTCTGCTGCTTTGCTTGATCGATCGACAAGGAGAAGAAGAGAACGTGTGTGAGAGAGAGAGAGAGAGAGAAAGAGAGAGAGTAATGATCAAGAATGAGAAGAAAAAAGGATTTGAAGGAAAGTTGAAATAGGAATTAGGAAATAATTTGAATGAAATAGGCCAGCCGGATATGACCGTTAGCAGGGGACTGGCGGTGGGTTTCCCGCCACTTCTCTCCCCCGCCATTGACCAACTTGACCGCGGCCGCGGTGAGTGAAGATGTAGAGAGAGTCAGGGGATCCGAATCAAATCCCAAAGATTTTTCTCTCCCAAATTCAAAGATTTCTCTCTCTCTCTCTCTCTCTCTCCCTCCCTCCCCTTCTCTAAATTAAATTGAAGGGGGCTTTTTTGGAAGAATTTCTACCAATCAGATATTAAGTTGACCCATTTATTTAAAACCTAGATTGTATTTATAAGGCTACTAATTAATCTCATGATCTAATTACTTCACCAACTCTTCATCCATCTACTGGAAATTATCTTCTTCTTCCTTTTTTAAAAGAAAATGGTGGATTTTGCTATGAGAAGATCAAGGAGGAGAGGGGAGCAAAAATATATTTTCTTTGACCAATAAATATTACACCTGTTCATATTAACCTAAAGTCCGGTTAACCAACCTAGTCGGTTAGGTCCAACAAACCAAAATGGTTCCTTCGTGATTTATAAATAATTCTACAAGTTCGTTACGGTTTGTAATTTTCTCCTCATTTAAGAGACATGACCAATTCAATTTAATCGACTATTATACATGCTTTTATTAATTTTTCTACATCCCGATATGGATCATGATTATATATACATATGGACTTTTCTTGATGAATTGGAGTTTTGCCAAAACCAACCAAAAAATCAAGTACATAGAAAAAATGACTACCTTCTTCTTAATTTAGAAACAAAATCTAAAACTCAAAAATATAAAAATATATTGTAGAAATGATTGTCACTAGTTTAGCTAAAATTAGATTGAAATTAGAAGCAATAAAGGAAAAGAAAAGGACCACCTTTGATGGTTTTGAAACAAAGCTATTATCTTCATCTAGAAAACAAACTGAAGATAAAATTGGAATGGATGAAAAGACAGATCATAAACTTACAAAATAGGGATAGAGGAGATCATAAAATAAAAAAAAATTATAAAAAAGTTCATAGAGATTAATTTCAAATATATATGATTTGATTTTTGTTTCGATTCCAAAATTTTAAAATTGAACTCAATCAAAACCGAAGCTCGAACCATACTGTAGAAAACCGAACATAATCCCTATTTCGGCACGGTTGGGTTATTATTTATGTCACGACCCGCACCCTGATTAGGGGCACGAGTATGTGGTTACATCCAGCCTACGCCGCAGAATCGGCGGTAGAACGCTGTATAGGTCGTCTATAAATACTACAACTAGACAAAATATAAGGGTATATGTCATCTCCGGAGGTATAATATGGCATAACTCAATCACAAGACAAACTAGGATAGATAGCACGAAATGGAAATATGATAGAAAGAAAACTGGAAATGAGTTCAAGATCCAACACAAGCTCAGAGATATAAACACATCACAGAAACTCAAAATATAATATAAAAACTACAGTCTGAAAATACTAGCTGGATCGCAGTCCAGGCAAACCTATCTAACAGTCTAAACATGGGCTATATCATCTACGGGATCCAGGGGTAATGTCTCATCAAACTCTATCCTGGCCATACCCGTAAAAGTTAGAGCAATCAGCTAACATGTCCTCTGTAAACATCAACGGTTATCCTGTCAGGAAAATGAACAAGTACAAACACTAACAGCAGTTTCATATGAATTGACAAATTCTATAAGAGACAATCATAATGAAATACAAGACAAAATCAACAGAAAATATATAACAGGATGTGAGTACTGAATATCATAACATGGTGAGAAAAGTACTGAATGTAGAACTGAGTAGGATATATGATATAAAAGTAAACATAAAAGGTGCCATGAATTATTAGTGCGTTATGTGATCGGCTTGGGAATCAGGATCAGGCTGTTCCATCTGACCGGCTATAAACAAGTGTACAACGGAGCAGGATCAGGCCGGCCACCATAGAAAGCTATGAATAAGTAGCGTCAGGCTTTACCCGTCGTGAGGCGAGGGTATAGCTATGAACAAGTAACAAGTACAAGTACAAGTGTGAAGAACAAGAAGGGATTTGATCACACAACCACTAATAATTTCCTATCCCCGAATAGTATAATAGATCCGGACATGACACGTCATGATATGGGACTCAATAGCAGGAGGCCAGCCCACTCCCAAGTCCATGTCTATACAAGTACAGGTAACAAGTCGAGTAATGTACCAATATACCAAGTAATCCAGGAACAACATCTCATGACAGGATCCGACGTATACTAGTCCGTGAACCATCGTATCTGAAAATCAAGTAAGGCACTACAACTGAATCGGATATAGCAGATATCAAGACAATAAAAACTATTAGTGAATGTACTCGCCTGCGGTCCTGAGCTGTCAAATGGGGTCGATGCTCAGAGTGATGCCACAGACCTAAATATAAGATATATATATATATATATATATATATATATAAATATATATATATATATATATATAAAAGCTAATTAGGGGTTCAACAGTGTTAGACAGGATTATATAGTATAAGCTATGTAATCTAGGTCAATCTCAGTCCAACTAAGTCAAACTAGGTCACACTGAGTCACACTAGGTCAAATTAGGTCATAAAGTCAAACCAAGTCAAACTAGGTCAAACTGGGTCAAAGGTTGACTTACAGTTGACTTTTGATCAACTGGTCAACTCTAGGTCAAACTAGGCTAATGACTGATTTGACTTTTGGTCAACTGGTCAACTCTGGTCAAGTTCTAAACATTTCTAGGCCAAGTGTTGATTGATAGTTGACTTTTGGTCAAAGCAGTCAAACTTGGTCAACCGAGGTCAAAACTAGCCTATGCATACTATTCCTAATATTTATCTACCAAGATACCATATATCTTGGTCAAACAGGATCAACTCTAATTTAAGAATTAAAATAAGTTGTACCTCATTATTCGTACATCGAAACATACGATACGCAAATCGAGATAAGATAATCAACGGTAAGGTTAATAATCTTATCACAGTGATCCACATGATCATCTTGCCAATTTTAGCGATGTGAGATCACTGGAATCGACTGATCTCAATTTCGTTGTACTAATTCGAAATACAAACTTAATAAGAATTAATTATAATAAAAGGTAATACACAGAGAAAATATCTACAAATATTATCGGATGATGAAACAAACATCACCAACGTGTCCAGAATGGTCAAATCAGCTAGATAGCCTATCCATAAGTCCAATTTGGACACAGGACAAAAAGATAATTTTGGGTTAAAACGGTGTCCGTGTCGGACCCGCTTTGCCGAAAAATATACAAGAATACTAGTCCACTAAACCTAACAAATTATATGTCCACGAATCCAGAATGACGATACGAACCAAACGGTATATCCAGAATTGGATTCCGTTGACCCGATCTCAAATTGGTCCGTTGACCAGGACATTGAAATTCTAATTTGCACGGAAAAGCGTGACGGAGCCAATGTCCTCAAAAATTAGCAAATTATATGTCAACGAGTTCAGAATGACGATGAACTCAACTGTATATCCAGAATTAGATTTCGATGAACCGACGTCAAAAAGTTCCTTTGACCCGACTGTAGGACCCGATTTGCACCGAAATGCGTGTCAGGGTCCACGTCCTCCAAATCTAACAAACTTTATATAAAAACGTTCCAGAACGCACGAGTCTACTGGTGGTGTCAGAAATTGAATCCGGAGACCCGGGTTCAAAAATAGAATTTAACAAGTTGGAAATTACCAATTCACGGTCAACTTTGACGTCAAATTCAACCAACCAAACATGCTCACAATAAAACGAAACTTAAGGGATAGGAAGAGGGTTATACCAGCTGCGCATAGGAACCAGTGGCACGCCAGACGGAGTTGCGATGGAGGAGAAAACCGACGAAGTTGGCTCCAAAACTGTCCAAAATTACCAATTTAAAGCGTCAACTTGGTGGCCGGTTTTGATGTATCAAGCGATAAAATTAACGGACAAAACTTGAGGGGAGGGAAGAGCTATATACCGAGATTGAGACGGAGCAAAGAGTTCCGATCCAACAGTCGAATTTCCCAAAAAATGTGCGCGAAGTCGCTGCGATATGGCGCACATTCTGAATTTCGTTCGCGCGCGCGTCGACGGGATTCCGTGAAAAACGCACGTATCGACTGTTTTGCTCGTCGGGGAGATCGGGGACACACCCTGGGGTGGTCGCCCAGGTGCGCCCGGCCAAAGGGGCTCGTCGGGGCGACGGCGACCGCGACGGCGTACGGTTGGCCGGCAATGGCTGCTGCCGCGCGCGCTACTGCCGCTGACTGTGCTGCACTGCTGCTGCCACTGCGGTGGTCGTGGCTGCGGCGAGGGGCGACGACTGCACGACGACGGGGTGGTGGTCGTGGCCGGTCGGGCAATGGTGGAAGAGGTGGTGGTGATGAAGTGGTGTGGTGATGGTGGTGGTGATGAAGTGGTGTGGTGATGGTGGTTCGGCTGATGATGGGGCTAGAGAAGTGAAGAATGGAGGAGGAGGTTGAGAAGTGAAAAAGAAAAATGAGGAGAGGATCGGCCAAGTATGGGGCTGTCGGCCAAAATAGAGGGGGCTGTTGAAAAATAATGAGAGAGGGAGAGAGAAATATGTGTGTGTGTGTTATTAAAGGAAAGAGAGAGAGAAATATTAATGAAAGAGAGAGAAAGTGGAGAAAGAGAGGGGTTGGGGATTTTTAGGGCCGGCCATGAATTTGAGGGTGTGGGAGTGAGTGCCATGTAGGAGTGGGTGGTTGGGATGAGTTGGAATTGAGTCAAAGGCTAGGATTAAATGGGGATTAGGTTATTCTCTGGGGATTTAATTAAAGGGGGGGGGGGCACTACCAAAATAAGTCATATCAGCGATGAAATTAGCGACGCCAACGTAAAACATCGCTAATATTTCTGGAATTAGCGACCAATAGTAAACGTCACAATACGTCGTTGATAGCGACAAATAGCGACATATTGCGACTACCTTTAGTGTAATAAAAACCAACGTCGTTGATATGTCAGAAAATGTCGCTAGTTTTATTAGTTCAAAGACGTTTAGCGTCGCAAAGCTTATGGCGTCGCAGAATATTAGAAATAATCGACTCGTATTTACAGACGTCGCTAACTTGCTGCTAATAGGGTTCCTCAGTTCGATTTTTTCATTTCTCCCTCTCACCAAATATTTTGTTCCCGTCCCTCTTCCCCCGACCTCGACGACAGCCCGACCCCCTTCCCTCCGACACTGCTCAAACCCCTTTCCTCCGCCTCCGGTCGACGCCCCTCCTCCTCTTCTCCCCACCGCGAGCCCCTTCTCCTCCTCCACCGCGAGATCCTCCTCCTCCATCACCGAACTTGTCCTCCCTCCTCCTCCACCACCGCGAGATCCTCTAAAGGTAAACCCTAACCCTAATTGAGGTGTTTTCGTGTCCAAAATGGACACGGAGACACATTACGACCATGTGTTCACTGATACACTGTGTTCGTGAGGTTTTGGACACTTTGTGTCCATTTGTTGGACACGTGGACACCCCCAAGCATGCATATATATATTCACCTCTGTACACTTAATCCCTTACTTACACTTATGTATTTTCTTATTAATTTGGATTTGCATATTGGGTTTGGGTTTCGATATAGTGTTTGATACATTGTTTCACCTTGCAACATTCCTACACTTAGAGACGTTTAGTACACAACTAATTATTTTATCCTATTTCGCAAGTGTACTTTTAGGTAATCTAGGTATATTAGTTTACCAATATCCCCAATGGCCGAAGATTTTCAGGATCGCTGCATTGCAAAAAATGATAGCAACACCTACTTGGAAAATAACAAACCACTATGCAAGAATCAAAACAAAAAGAAAATAGTATTTTATGGTGACTTTGTCACCAAAAAATTCCAGTATATATTAATTGATTAATACAAGATGAATTACAATATTTGTTGGATCATTTATCTCAAGATCCAATACTCAAAAATCCCAAGAAGAAGAAGAAGAAAAGAATAAAATGACATCGCTCAACACCCTATGACAACTCCATGAATAAAGTAGACGATCCTCCATACAAGTCTTCCTTCATCTATTGTCTTAAAGTGTGAGTTCTAGTAGTATGGTCTCTTTGTAGAATTGGTAGGCTATCTCCTTGAATCTCCTCAATGAAAACACATAGATGATTCCCTTATCCTTCATAAATAGGCCAAGAAAAACATAATTAGGATATGAAAACCCTTATTAGCACAGCCCAATCATGGTCATCCAAATCCAAATTAATACGAAAATACACATATGTATTTCACCTTGCATTGCATTGGCTTGGCTTGATTTGGTTGGAGGCAGCAAGGTTTGTTGTTGGAATATAGCAGTAGCATTTGGTAGCAGGGACTTGTATCTTATTTTAGACAACAAGGGTTTCCTATTTTTACAGGTAACATGGCAACATGTGTAAGAGAACATATAGGTGTGTGTTTGTGTTTGAAAGGGAGTGTCACAAGAGTAAGGCGTGAGTATGTGTTAGTATTTTGAGCTGTGAGAGTGTTTGTTCTATTGAGGTTAGTACCAACTGGAAAGTTAGGTTAAAAGAACCTAGGAACTATGGTGTGGTTGTATACATCATGTATATGTATGTGTGTGCTAGTGGGAAAAGATGGAGGGTTAACTAGTACCAGGTATTTGGAGAGAGGGAGAGTTTAGACTAGTATATAGCAGTACACTAGGGACAGGGTTAGGCTTGAGATGGGAGAGGATGAACCATTGTGTATATTTAAGTAGGTGTCAAAGGGTTTGTGGATGTGTCTAAGAGCAAGGAGTAACAGTTAGAGTATAGAGCAGTTGAGAGAAGGATATAGAGGGGGAACCATGATGTACATACTTGTCTACCTACTGTCTTTTAGTATCTATTTCAATGTTTAGGATATGTCATGTTTAGGATATGTCATGCTTAATACAAATTTCTGCTCCTCCTATTTCAAACCTCATGTTGCTACGAATAACGAGGGCTCCGAGAAACGACGACGGATATCAAGAATTTAATGATGGAATACTGAAAGTATTCAATGCTTCCGGAAAGCCTTCGGGAAAATGAAGAAGAGATATTTGAATGACGAAGAACTAAGGGCTGCTCAGTTGTATGTATTACTCAATTGCGACGAGGATGAAGTGGAGAAGCTAGAGGGGTAAGTAAGGAATGATGAGTTTACGTCATCTAATGTAATAGTATAAGCTAATATTATTGTACTAATTGGGTTGCTTCGTTGTTTTCCAGCACATATAATGATGAGTTGAGGCTGGTTATACCCTACCTAACAGACGAAGCATTAGAACAAGAAATGAGACGTCATTTTCCTTCTTGGTTGAGCGAATATGTAAGTAGTTCGGTAACTACTGGCCTCTTCTAATGCAACTGCGCAATAAATAACTTATTATCTCTTCTTTGATATTCAGGTCGATCGTCTAATTTCACCCGAGATTGAATTAATTAGAACTCTTGCCAAGGGACCAATTACTTTTGTTAAAATATGGCCAAGTTATGTCATGTGTCAATCGCAGAGACAGATTCATGGATCTTGATTCCACGAAAAATAGTTGTTTGTGTATCAAGTCTTCGAACTACAAAGACGTCGATCCAGAAAATAATTTCTTTGGCATCTTGCGAGAGATTGTGGAGTTGTCATATAATAATGACAGAGAACCTGCAAAGATCGTGTTGTTCAAGTGAATGGTTCGATCCGATTGAAAATCAAGGCTGGAAAATTGATAAGCATGGTCTTGTGGATATAAACTACAAGCGTAGATATCAAGGCTATGAACCGTTTGTCCTAGCAACTCAGGCTCAGCTCGTGTACTTCACAGCTTATGAGACGGGGAGCAACGAAGTCTGACTGGTGGGCAGTATGCAAGACTAAAGCTAGAGATACTTTTGATGTTGACGAAAAAGCTTACCAGGAGGACGAGCTACCTCTTGTAACCAATATTGTCGATGTGGACTCTACGGAAGTTACGCATTACACGGCACATAATGTAGAAGATGTAGAATTATCGAAGAGGAAGAAGAAGCCGACGAAGGCGAAGATGAAAGTGAAAGTGAAGATAAGAGAGAGAAGAGGAAGATGAGGTCGGGAAGACGAACAAGATGATTATTCTGAAGATGATTAAGAGAGATATACTTATCTGAACTTAGATGTTTCTTCTAGAATATATTATCTGGACTTAGATGTTTATTATAGAATGTATCATCATATGTTGTCTTGGTTATTATCTTGTCTTTGTTGTACTTTCATATTTCTAGTCTCTATTATTTGTTGTACTTTTATATTTCTAGTATCTATTATTTGTTGTATTATCATATGCTGTTATTAGTAGGCAGTCGTCGCAGATCGTTTCGAGGGGGACGACGAGGTCATGATCCTCCGGTACTTCCTACATGTACTGCTAGAGGACGGAGTTTTCCTTCGGTACCTCCTACTGGTACCGGCTCTGGATCCTCGTCGTCGATTACTCCTCTATACGGACAGTAGATGGGCCTGCTGGGACGATGTCACGTGGCATATCTCCTGGGACGAGTAGTTCTAGGCCTGTTGAGAGTGCTCGCCCGTCTAGCGTTCCTGCTGCTGATACGACGATGGAGACGGATGAGCAGATGGTGGAGGCTGCGCCGACGGCCGAGGAGGGACGTGCCGACGGTCGACCAACATCATGCAGATGATACGTGCGCACCTCCGGTAGAGGAGGACGGAGATCTGGGCCGACGGTACAAAGTAGGTGTTTTGGTTTATAATTTTTTTCTATTTTTATCATAAATTAACTTTTCCGTCGTCTGGTATATCTTTCTCTTTTAGAAATATTATTTTAATACAAATCGATAAATTATTACTAAGATATTATATTTAATTACAGGTAAGGAAGGTCGGTAACGTCGAAATGGTGACCGTCTTCTGGCACACCCATCGGAGAAGGGCGAAGACCTTATTGACGAGAAGGCCGGGCAGACCTATGTAAGTATTACAATACGTATCTTAATTTAATACTTCGTGTCAATTTTAATATAACTTAGTAAATATGATGCAAATAAATATTCATGTAGTTAGTAATAATAAGTACATTAATTAGAAATTAGAAATTATAGAGTACTATCCATAGAGTGTCAGAGGCTACGGGAACAGCGGCTGCTAGTGCACCTAATACAAGAGAGGCCGGTACTTCCTCGCAGCCCACTCAAGCTTCGTCGACGGACGAGCTGTGGATGACCGCCGCTGGTGGACTCCATAGGGGTACGTACTACGGTACGGGATCCTATGGCGCCCTAGTTGCGACCCAGTTCTCTAAGGCATCTCCTGCTGGTGTGCATGGTCTACACCGTCCCAGGAGTCTGTCCGAGTCCACCAGATGATGGAGTCTCTCCGTGACGACCTGCTACGACGGATCGAGGGCAGTCTCAGCACCCTACGGACGATCCTGTGCTGCTAGCACGATTGGATACGCTCGACCGCGACATTATGGAGCTCATGGAGACGACTGAGAGGACAGAGCACAACGTTGAGGGTTAGAGCGCACGGTGACAGAGCTGCAGGACAGGTGTCCATGGCCGAGAGGCTGAGATTGGTGCAGGATTCGATGGTCCAGAGCAGTGATAGAATGTTATCTACCATGGATTCATACCACCAGCGACTTACAGTGTTGGAGCGTGCTGGTCTCTGGGTGCGCCTTCATTGTCGTCGACTTCGCCGTCTCTACCGTCTTCTTCTTCGACACCGACTCCACCGACGTCACTGCCTGCTCCATCGGTATCGATTTCACTTGAGGAGTATGAGTTGTTCTAATCCCTTCGTCGTGACGGTTGTCACGACCCGTACCCGATTTTCGGACGCGAGCTCGTGAGCAAGCCAACTGCATATCGAACGGACTCCAGCCCGGCTCAAGTAGTATAAGCTGTCAAGGTCATGGTATCATGTCTAATCTAAACTATATCTTAATCCACAAGAATCATATAAAGCAAGAATGAACAAGTATGGGTCATGGTCTGCAGCCCATTAGCATATTGTTCGATTAGACTCCAAGAATGATAGGAGACTATAAAGTAAAGCTGATAAGCAGAATATATCATAAAAGCACGATAAAGATAGTAAAGCAATAACACTAACAAAATACCTGAATCATGCAGATGGAGTCAACTACCACATACTCAGCTAAATAACTCCGTGCAATCAGCTACCTGAAGAGATCATCAGGTCCTCAGAGGACTAGCAAGATTCATAAAACATGCCTACTAATATGACAGTAAATAACGGTGGAGAATAAGGACCTGCAAGAAAAACATCTAAGGACGACGAGTCATGAGGAAATGTAATACTAGACTTGGCTACCAATCAATCGATTAACCTCTATAGCTTGTAGTACAATGCAAGATACTTCCAATCTATAGTAGATTTTGACTGTAATATAATGCAAGATCTCTCAGTCAAGATTAGTCAATTCTAGTATCGATCTCCTCTCCTAAAGGATACAAAGTCAAGTAGACCCCTATAAATTGTAGTACAATGCAAGATACTTCCAATTTATAGTGTCGCAAGTCAGTCAACAATCAATCATATATATGCTATAGGTCGTAGTACATGTAAGATACTTCCAATCTATGGCATGTCTCAAGTCAAGTCAATCAGTGATATCAAGGTAGAAGAATCGGCTATAGGTCATAGTACAATGTAAGATACTCCCAAGCTATAGTATGTCTCAACTGTAGTACAATGCAAGATACTCCCAGTCGAGAATGGTCAAGGACAGATATAAAACTGAAACACAATCACGAGAAAAGAGTGACACAAGAGACCAATATTCTAGCAATGTCAACATCCTATACGTGCACGTATCTAGAAAAATAAAGCAATCCAGGACGAATCAATCACAATACGGAATCATGTGACAATATGAAAAGGACTACAATAAGGAAAGAGAAACAACGTAAATACTATATGTTCGGCAAGGTATACTTGCTGGAAGTTGCACGCGAGAACCAACAACGTATCGCCAATCACAAGTCAGAAAGTCCAAGTCATCACAACTGTCTCCGAAGCTGAAATAAACGTTACCAACATTTTCAGAATAGTCAAATTAGCTAGAATTGCATGTCCTTAAGTCCAATTCTGGACACAGGGGCAAAACGGTAATTTCTGACAAAAACGATGTCCGCCGTTGGACCCGCTTTGCACCAAAAAGCGTGCCAGAGTCAATGGTCTCTAAAGTCGTCAAATTATATGTCTACGAATCCAGTTTTATGATACGAATCCAACCGTATGTCCAGAGTTGGATTCCGGCGGGCCGTGCACAAAATTACCCGTTGAGTCGGACCGTGGGGCCCGCAAAACGGCAATTTTACCAACTGTCTCAGAATCGGACCAAACTTGGCATGCAGGACCAGAAAATGATACGGTCCTGCTGTCGCAAGTTTCATCTCGATCTGACGAGCGTGCACAAAGTAATTGAGAAATTTGCACAGAGGCCGATACGGAGAATTTTGACGAATACGCATCAAATTCGTCGCGCACAACGCGACCAATTTGAATTCCGTCAAAGCCCACACGACCACGAAGCCGTTACGCAGCTTTCGATACTTTCGGTTCGTGACCACGTCGCCCGAAATGGCGGGACGCACGTCGTATCGAGGGTTTTCGATGTTTTTAAAACAGGTTTTTCTTGATTTTTATCCATGAATAATTTCCAGTATAATACATCAAAATAATTCTACAAAAAGGAGTTTGATCTCGTATAGGTTGTCTACAGGTATGTTTAGATGGATTTTCAAAAAGGGTATTGGGTTAACGAGGATTCATTAGTGAACAGGGGTACATCAACTACTTTAATCCTATTTTAAACAGGATTTCGCTCGACTTTGAGTCGAATTATTGATCAATCCAGCGCATGAGAATTAAACCTATTTAAAGAATTCTAAGGGGTATATGGGCTACATACCAGTACAAGCGGTTCGGGAAATGGCGAAGCGTGGCGGGGAAGTCGTCGCAAACTCGTGTACCCCGTTCACTGCTGCTGCTCTGTTCTTGTGTTGGTGCGCGCTGTCCGCTCAGACTTGGATGGCCGGCGGCGCGACCCTCGCCGGCGCGCGCGGGGAGGGTCGTCGAGACGTCGTGGTGGGGCGCGCGTTCGTTTAGGGGATTAGGGTTTCCTTTGTGTCGAGTTGTTCATCTCGATTTGCTTCTCTATGTATACATTCTGTATACAGGAAGGTCGGGCTTTCAATAGCTCTGCTGTTGGAAAAACCCAGTGTGGGCTAGGCTGAAGGGTGGGCTAGGGTCTGTGGGCCTCGGGCTGAGCTCACCAATATTTGTTTTTCCTTCCTTTTTCTTTTTCTATTTCTTTTTCCCTTTTTGTTTAGCAATTAATCCTGTATATGTATATATATATATATATATATATATATATAATATATATATATATATATATATATATTATATATTCATTATATACATGTACACTTATATGTATACGTATTTTCACATAAACTTATATATACACGTATACATTCACATATATACCTATTTATATACATAAACATACGCACATATAATATATATAATATATAAATACACATAAACTCATATGTAGTATACATTTATATACACCTACACCTGTATAGTAAGAATAATATAATAATAACAATAATAATAATAATAATAATAATATAATAATAATAATAATAATAATAATAATAATAATAATAATAAAAAAAATAATAATAATATCATAATAATATATAATAATAATAATAATAATAATATAATAATAACATAATGTAATAATAACAATAATAATAATAATAAATAATAATAATAATATATAATAATAATAATAATAGTAATAATAATAATAATGATAATAATAATAAAAAATCAACAATCAATGATGTGTATCCATTTGCCCCGTCCAATAATCCCAAAAATGTGCAAGGACCTACTTATATAAATATTATTGAATATCCACTAATAACGATATTCATAATATTCAATTAACGAATATTCAGAAAATATTCAATGATCATTAGAACGAAATACAACACAATCATACCAAAATACACCAACACGAATGTCGTTGGACGTAGAGTATGACTACATGGGCTTGGGCTTGTTTTGGGTCAATCTGGACTAGTTCGGTGCAACCGGGTTCCCTAAAAATCAATAATAAATAATAAATAAAAATCCTCTGTAAGGGTTACGTCGCAACTTGGCCTGGTTTTCCTAGTTACGACATCACTATGGCTCGGCCTTCCCTATCAGGGCTAATACACTAGTCAAAGCACGCCACTGCACTATCCGTGTCATGATTCCTAGTCGTCTAGTACTTCAAAACTCAACTATGGCTAAGTCATCTACCGTAATAATTAACTAAATAATCATTTATAAAAAATCGTAAAATCCCATTTAAATCAAATAAATAAAATAAAAAATATTTCAAAATTTTTCGGGAAGGGAGCTACAAATCTAGCCACCTTAAAATAATTTCGTCCTCGAATTCTAATTCGTAGCTATTCTTAAAATTCAAGAAGAAAGTCTACCTTAACCTTAATCTCCTCAAATTAATTTCTCACAAATATTTATAACCAAGGATATTTGAGGACTTCTACCCACCTTTGGTCACACTACTCTCTTGAAACACAGGTCACTAAAATCATATAATCATCTAACTAGTAACTAAAATTCTACCAAGACTATCTAGGACATATGGTACCTATAATCCCACATATATATAAACAACCAATATTCAATAGTCAAGCAATATTATACTATAAATTAAGAATTTCTGATAAATCCTAGATAACACGATCATTCGTCACCCCGAAATAAAAGGGACGAGAGCCAATGGTACGGAAAGCAAGGAAGTATAATCGAGAGAAAATATAGAGTTTCAAGGACGTAGAGAATTTCTAGGAAAATTTTCAAAGCAGTGTGGATTGAGATTTCTAAGGGTTTAGTCAAAGTCGCAGGCTCGTATCAGTACAGTTACGTAACCGATACGATATGCTCTGACCTGCATAGGCCACCACAAAAACTTGTCACGACCCGCACCCGGTTTTCGGACGCGAGCTCATGAGCAAGCCAGCTACGTATCGAGCGAACTCCAGCCCGGCTTAAGTGCGTATAAGCTGTCAAGGTCATGGGTATCATGTCTAATCTAAACTATATCTCAATCCATAGAATCATATAAAGCAAGAATGAACAAGTATGGGTCGTGGTCCGCAGCCCATTAGCAATTGTTCGATTAGACTCCAAGAATGATAGGAGTCTATAAGTAAAGCTGATAAGCAGAATAGCACGATAAAGATAGTAAATCAAAACACTAACAAAATACCTGAATCATGCAGATGGAGTCAACTACCACATACTCAGCTAAACTAACTCCATGCAATCAGCTACCTGAAGATATCATCAGGTCCTCAGAGGACTAGTAAGATACATAAAACATGCCTACTAATGACAGTAAATAACAGGTGTGGAGAATAAGAACACTACAAGAAGAACATCTAAGGACGACGAGTCATGAGGAAATGTATACTAGACTGGCTACCAATCAATCGATTAACCTCTATAGCTTGTAGTACAATGCAAGATACTCCAATCTACAGTAGATTTTGACTGTAATATAATACAAGATAATCCTAGTCAAGATTAGCCAATTCTAGTATCGATCTCCTCTCCTAAAGGATACAAAATCAAGTAGACCCCTTAAATCGTAGTACAATACAAGATACTCCCAATTTATAGTGTCGCAAGTCAAGTCAATCAATCAATCAATATATGCTATAGGTCGTAGTACAATATAAGATACTCCCAATCTATGGCATCTCAAGTCAAGTCAATCAAGTGATATCAAGGTAGAAGAATCGGCTATAGGTCGTAGTACAATGTAAGATACTCCCAAGCTATAGTATGTCTCAACTGTAGTACAATACAAGATATCCCAGTCGAGAATGGTCAAGGACAGATATAAAACTGACAACACAATCACGAGAAAGAGTGACACAAAGAGACCAATATCTAGCAATGTCAAACATCCTATACGTGCACATAATCTAGAACAATAAAGCAATCCAGGACGAATCAATCACAATACCGAATCATGTGACAATATGAAAAGGACTACAATAAGGAAAGAGAAACCATGTAAATACTGTATATGTTCGGCAAGGTATACTTGCTGGAGTTGCACGGAGACCAATAACGTATCGCCAATCACAAGTCAGAAAGTCCAAGTCATCAACTGTCTCCGAAAGCTGAAATAAACGTTACCAATATTTTCAAAATAGTCAAATTAGCTAAGATTGCATATCCTTAAGTCCAATTCTGGACACATGAGCAAAACGGTAATTTTGGGCAAAAACGATGTCCGCTGTTGGACCCGCTTTGCACCGAAAAGCGTGCCAGAGTCAATGGTCTCTAAATTCGTCAAACTACATGTTACGGATCCAGTTTTTCGATACGAACCCAACCGTATGTCCAGAGTTGGATTCCGGCAGGCCGTACACAAAATCACCGTTGAGTCGGACCATGGGGCCCGCAAAACGGCAATTTTACCAACTGTCTCAGAATCGGACCAAACTTGGCATGCAGGACCAAAAATGATACGGTCCTGCTGGCACAAGTTTCATCTCGATCTGACGAGTGTGCACAAAGTAATTAAGAAATTTGCACGGAGACCGATACGAGGAATTTTGACGGATACGCATCAAATTCGTCGCGCACACCGACCAATTTGAATTCCGTCAAAGCCCATACGACCATGAAGCCGTTACGCAGCTTTCGAAGCTTTCGGTTCATGACCACGTCACCCGAAATGGAAGGACGCACGTCGTATCGAGGGTTTTCGATGTTTTTAAAACAGGTTTTCTTGATTTTATCCATGAATAATTTCCATTATAATATATCAAAAATAATTCTACAAAAAGGAGTTTGATCTTGTATAGGTTGTCTATAGGTTGTTTAGATGAATTTTCAAAAAGGGTATTGGGTTAACGAGGATTCATTCGTGAACAGGGGTATATCAACTACTTTAATGTCCTATTTTAAACAGGATTTTGCTCGACTTTGAGTCGAATTATTGGTCAATCCAGCGCATAAGAATTAAACCTATTTGAAGGAATTCTAAGGGGTATATATCGGCTACATACCAGTGCAAGCGGCTCGGAAAATGGCGAAGCGTGGTGGGGGGAAGTCGTCGCAAACTCGTGTACCCCGTTCACTGCTGCTGCTCTGTTCTTGTGTTGGTGCGCGCTGTTCGCTCGGACTTGGACGGCCGGCGGCGCGACCCTCGGCGGCGCGCGGGGAGGGGTCGTCGAGACGTCGTGGTGGGGCGCGACGTTCGTTTAGGGGATTAGGGTTTTCCTTTGTGTCGAGTTGTTCATCTCGATTTGCTTCTCTATGTATACATTCTGTATACAGGAAGGTCGGGCTTTCAATAGCTCTGCTGTTGGAAAAACCTAGTGGGGCTGGGCTAGGGTCTTGTGGGCCTCGGTCTGAGCTCACCAATATTTGTTTTTCCTTCCTTTTCTTTTTCTATTTCTTTTTCCCTTTTTGTTTAGCAATTAATCCTATATATAATATATATATATATATATATCTATATATATATATATATTATTATATATATATATATTCATATATACATGTACACTATAGTATACGTATTTTCACATAAACTTATAATACACTATAATCACATATATACCTATTTATATATACATAAACATACACACATAAAATAATTATTTATATATAAATACACATAAACTCATATGTAGTATACATTTATATACACCTACAGAATAATATAATAATAATAATAATAATAATAAATAATAATAATAATAATAATAATAATAATAATAATAATAATAATAATAATAATATAATCATAACAATAATAATAATAACAATAATGTAATAATTTTGTAATTCATTGTAATTCATCTCATCATGGTGACTCTCACCTTTGTAACTCCCAAGTGACTTTTCACTTTGTAACTCCCAACCTCTCTCTTCCATATAAAGAGAGGTTGGGATGGCTTGTAGAATATATTGACATATATTGATATAAAGAGAGGTTGAGCTAATTGTCCACAACACGTTATCAGCACTTTGCTCGTGCAACGTCGGGGACCCGACGTACCGCTCGCCTCGACGTCCGCCTACCGTTGCCCCGCGCGCACTCCGTCGCTCGTCGCCGATCCCGCGTATCCGCAATCGTCTTCCCACTTTCTTCCACCGTACGGTAAGAAAGGTAAAAAAATTTTTTGCTTCCACCGCGTCGTCTTCCATCTTGTCGTCGTAATTAGATCATACTTATTAACTTTGGGTGGTGAATGATCAAGAGCTTAGGTCCTATTAGAGCCTTTGTGTGCATGTGGTAAGGCTTGATAATGCGTTTTCTTGACAACTACAATGCCGGCCAACAAGCAAATATATGAAGTTTGTAGATAATAAATTAAGGAATTATCTAATGAATATGTGACAACAAGGCTAATATATATTTGAACAAGTCTAATATTATTTGCCAAATATAGTAAAATTTGTTCAAAAGATTTAATGTATTGCAAATGATATATAGGCAACAGAATCTTTTGGTAGTAGTAAGTAATATATAAGTTTAAAAATATGTTAATAGAAAGCTTCGCAGATGGGCTTTATCAGAAGCTTTGCAAATTGTTTTTAACAAAAGCTTTGCAACTGGATTTTAAAAATATGTAAAAACAGTAAGTTATATTTTTTTCCATGCTTAAAACAACCAAATAAGTAACACTATGCTTAAAATGTTAACAGTGTTGTAATTCATGTGTGTTGGGAAGAGAGCCCTCTGCTGCAACATGTGAATATATTGATATATTCACTTTCTGTTAGCAGTTGTAAATTTTTTTTATGTATAATTTTGCTATAATCTAGCCTTTAGCATACTAGTTTTTTTTTTAAAAAAAAAACTATTTGTTATTTAATTTCTGAGAAAATAAATTTTTGATAGCAAATTTTCATGTTGTAAAAGAAAAATTGGAGTGCTAACATTTTTTGGTAATGGTGGATTTGGAGCGCCCCGGCGAGCGCCACAGTGCCATCTGCATCCCGACGAGCGCCTAAGTAGCAATTTTTTATGTTACTCAGTGAATTATTGTAACAGATGGGTAGTAATAAAAAAAAATTGTATTTTTTTTCTCGCTATTTTTTGGCGTCGCTTCATTAGACGTCGGAAAAATAGTTGACATTTTTTGGTGCCGCTTGCTTAGGCACCAATTCTTTTGTGTGTTGTTGCCTACTTATGTTGTACGTTTTTTTTTAGCGTAATGGCGTAAAAATTGAAAAATTGGTTTTGGCTATATAAACAAATTCTGGCACCGCCAAATTTGGGCCTCCCAAAAATAACTTTTTTGGTTAATAATTTTTCAAAGGCAACGCTCATTTTGAGCACGCACTAAATTGTCACCTATTTTGCACAGTTCGCAAATGGCGTAAATTTCTTGAAAAATCTTATTTATTCTTACATTTGACAAAAATTTTACGAAGTCTCTCCGATAGGCTCATCTACTTGGATATGATGTCAGAAAGAACTTGGGGCTTGGTTCTTAAGAGGTCCCCGGTGACCCTCTTCCCCATTTTCCCGCCTGGTCATATTCACGTAGAGCTACTGAAAGGGGTTGACCGAGTATTATTTTTTTTTGCTCAAATTGTATTATAATATGCATTTTTGCAAGAAATTAATTGAACTCTCTATATCGGCCCGTCGATCGATATAAGAAGATAATTTTTAAACAAAAATCGTTTTTTCAAAACCGTTGTTTTATTTACGATTGTTTGTTGTTGCTTATACAAACCAATCCATATAACCTGTCGTTTATATGTGACTGATCAAGATTTTTCTCCTGTTGTAGAAAAATGTCGATCAAGATTGATTTTCCAATCCTTGAAGCCTCTGGCAAGAACTACTTGGACTGGACGCAAGACATCCAGAAACATCTAGATGCGCAGGGCCTCTTGGACGTCATCTATAACGAGGAAGAGCGTGAAGTGGAAGTCACTCGCTCAATGAACGCCAAAGCGATGATTCTATTCTGCAGGCATTTATCTGACGCCATGAAGGCGGAGTTCATTGAAATCTCCTGCCGAAGACGCTATGGGACTCTCTGAAAGAGCGCTTCGACCACCAGAAGACCATGGCTACCTGAAGCACGCCATGACTGGTTGAACCTGCGCTTCCAAGACTTCAAAAGTGTAACTGATTACAACAATGAAGTCTGCAGGATTCGATCACTTCTCCAATACTGCGGTAAGATATTAACCGACAGTGATCTATTGGAGAAAACATACACCATATTTCCTTCCACTGACAACTTGCTCCAGAAGCAATACCGTCAGTCTAAGTTCACCAAGTTTCCTGAGCTCATCACCCAACTTTTACTAGACGAGAAGAACAGTCTCATTTTAATGAGAATAATAATTCTCGTCCTGCTGAACAAAGGCAATTCCAATGCCTGATGCAAACGCTCTCCGTGGACCAAATCTACGGTGGAAACGAGACAAGGGCCAGTCGTCCCAGCCAAGGAACAGAGGCGAGTTTAAGTCTCGCCATCCAAAGCGAGGTTCTAGCAAGAACCAAGGACCTTTGACTCCTAGGCAGTCTCATGGTAAGAACCAACGGGCCAGTCGTCCCAAAGCGAGAGTGGAAGGCCAAGCGCCTACTCTCTGCTACAAATGTGGTGCTTATGGTCATATGCAACGGACTTGCAGGGCGACCCCCCAAGAAGTTAATAACTATCACAAGGGGCGCCGGGCCGAAGCAAATCTGGTCAACGAATGCGAAAATCTAAATCTTGAGACCCCCGATTTTGTAGCAGAAATGGAAGAATAAATCTTCATTTTCTATCTATGTTTGATTTAAGTCATGAAACTTTTGGTGGTTTGTATTTTCTGTTTTCTCGATAAAATTAAAGTTCTATTTCGAGCACTTTCCTCAAACGTGTGACAAACTTTAATTTTTTTTTTTACTTATAGGCATGGACCACAGGGCAGTGGATTGTCTGGTTGATAGTGGAACGACTCACACTATCTTGAGAGATAAATCATACTTTATCTCCTATACGCCTAAAGTAACCTCAGTGACAACCATTTCGGGACCCTCAACCCTTGTTCAAGGTTTTGGCAAAGCCCGTTTTTCGTTGTCCAATGGTACTCCCGTTGAAGTATCAGAGGCCTTATATTCTCCAAGGTCCAGTCGTACCTTACTGAGTTTTAAGGATATTCGAGAAAACGGATTTCATGTTGAAACTGCTCGAGAACATGGCTTCGAGTATCTTTTCATTACCCCCACTCAGTACGGCCAAAAGCGTATCTTGGAGAAGTTGAAATGTCTTTCAAGTGATTTGTATCTTACTACGATACAACACATCGAGAGTAATCTCATCATTCGCCGAGCGCCAGTTGATGAGAGGATTTTTATGCTATGGCATGACCGGCTGGGTCATCCGAGTCAAATACGATGCTTCGCACTATGAATGCATCACATGGGCATCCTCTTGGAGGAAAGAATTTCGTTATAAATCCGAAAAGCCTATGCCAAGCTTGCTCGTTGGGAAGACGAATCTCAAGCCACTCCATGTGAAACCTACGAGATTGGTTTCCCAATTCCTTGAGAGAATTCATGGAGATATTTGTGGACCAATCCAACCAACATGCGGACCATTTAAATACTTCATGGTTTTGGTTGATGCATCGACTAGATGGTCACACGTAGTGTTGGTCCACCCGAAATGCAGCGTTTCCTAAACTCCTTGCCCAGATCATTAAGTTAAGGGCTCACCATCCGGATTATCCGATAAAGTCTATTAGACTTGATAATGCCGCGGAGTTTACATCGAAGACTTTCGATGATTATTGCATGACTTGGGAATAAATCTTGAACATCCTGTTGCTTATGTTCATACCCAAAACGGCCTAGCGGAAGCTTTATAAAGCGACTGCAAGTGATAGCGAGGACCTTGGTTATGCGCACCAAACTCCTACTATCTGCATGGGGCTATGCAATTTTGCATGCTGCAAATTTGGTCCGTCTGAGGCCCATGGCCACCCAACCACTTTCAGCGTACCAGCTGGTTACTAGATGTGAGCCTGATATCTCACATTTACGCGTGTTTGGGTGCCTAGTCAATGTTCCAATTGAGCCGATAAGGCGTTCAAAATTTGGACCTCAGAAGCGACGGGGAATATATGTCGGTTATAACTCCCCGTCCATCATTCGCTATTTAGAGCCCTTGACAGACGATCTCTTTACCGCGAGACACGCGGACTGTGACTTTGATGAGGCAATCTTCCCGTCGTTAGGGGGAGAAATGCACGCTAACGTTGATGAGGAACGACGTGAATTAGCGTGGCATGTGCCCGCTTTTGCTCATCATGATCCCCCCTCTGCACATAGTGATAAGGAAGTGCAGAGGATTCTAGGTCTGCAAGATATTGCAAATCAAATGCCAGATGCATTTAGCGACCTAGCAAAAGTCACGAGATCAATTATACCTGCTGCAAATGTGCCTGCAAGGATAGACGTCCCTGAGAGACGCCATGTTCCTGTGAACATGTTGCTCCGATCGAACCTGCCGAGCAAAGGACGCTGCCATCGGCCGTCCAGTCCACCGCTATTCCCAAGAAGAAGGGAAGACCGGTTGGTTCCAAAGATATTCTGCCCCGGAAGCGGAGAAATCTTGTTAAAAGCGTTTTGCCACATGAGATCATTAAGGATCACGGCGATGTATTAGAAGAGCGCGTTCCAGATGAAACTCCTATTCCTAATCATGCCGATAACCTCGAAATATCCGTCGAGTATGCTAGCTTAGACGATATTTTGAAGCGAAACGAAACTATCATCGATGATGTGTTCATATACTCAGTGGCCACTGACATTATGAACAATGATGACATGGAACCTCGTAGTGTTGCCGAGTGTCAACGACGAACGGACTGGTCACAATGGAAACAAGTAATCCAGGCTGAACTAGACTCCTTAGCGAAAAGAAGCGTGTTTGGACCTGTTGCTCCAACACCACCCAATGTTAAACCAGTTGGTCACAAATGGGTTTTCCTAAGGAAGCGTAATGAGAGAAATGAGATTGTGCGATACAAGGCTCGCCTTGTGGCGCAAGGCTTCTCACAACGCCCTGGAATTGATTACGAGGAGACGTATTCTCCCGTAATGGACGTCATAACGTTCCGCTACTTAATCAGTTTAGTAGTTTCTGAAAAACTGAATATGCAGCTCATGGATGTGGTCACAGCCTATCTCTACGGGGATCTAGACACAGAGATATATATGAAAGTTCCTGAAGGACTAAAGATGCCTGAATCAAGTAGTTCCCGACCACGGAACGCGTTCTCGATTAGACTGAGACGTTCGCTATATGGATTGAAACAATCCGGGCGAATGTGGTATAACCGCCTAAGCGAATACTTGATCGGTTTGGGATACGTTAATAACGAACTTTGCCCATGCGTGTTCATAAAGAAATCTACTTCAGGATACGCAATCATCGCGGTCTATGTAGATGACATGAATCTCATAGGAACCGAAAAAAGACTTGTCAGAAACTGCTGATATCCTGAAGAAGGAATTCGAGATGAAGGATCTTGGGAAGACACGGTTTTGCCTCGACCTGCAGATCGAGCACCGTAAAGATGGAATTCTTGTCCATCAAGCGAACTACACCCAAAAGGTGTTGAGACGCTTTAGTCATTTTGACGTTAAGCCGTCCGCTACTCCCATGATCGTCCGCTCTCTAGACATTACTAAGGACCCATTTCGTCCAAAGGAGGACGACGAAGAGATATTGAGTCCTGAGTGCTCTTATCTAGGTGCAATAGGCACTTTATTGTACTTTGCCCAATGTACTAGATCGGACATCTCGTTTGCTGTGAATTGTCTAGCTCGACACAGCACCGCGCCAACACGCCGCCATTGGAATGGCATAAAAGACATTTTCCGCTACCTTAAGGGTACTACGGACTTGGGCTTGTTCTATCCCTACGCGGTTTTGAGTGAGTCCAACGCTCTTGGCACTCGAAGCAACGCGACCCTTGTTGGCTACGCCGATGCGGGATACTTATCTGATCCGCACAAGGGGCGTTCCCAATCTGGTTATGTCTTTACCATTGGGAACACGGCGATTTCTTGGAGGTCTCGCAAACAGACCTTAGTGGCTACTTCAACGAACCACTCTGAGCTACTCGCGCTCTATGAGGCGACTAGAGAGTGTGTATGGCTTCGAGCTATTATTGGCCATATTCGAAGTACATGTGATCTTCCATATGACCCAGATGAACCTGTTGTCGTCTATGAGGACAATACCGCTGTTATTGATCAAGCGAAACATGGTTACATCAAAGGGGATGCTACCAAGCACATATCGCCCAAGTTGTTCTTTACACATGAACAACAAGCGCTTCAGAAGATTGAAGTGCAACACATTGGATCGGAGAATAACCGTGCAGACTTGTTCACCAAGTCACTGCCAAAACACTCGTTCTAGAAACATGTCAGAGCGATTGGACTTAGGAAGCTTTCAGAGCTAGCCTAAGTGAAACATGTTTCCCGCACCCTGTTGTGTGCATGCGAGGGGGAGCGCCCCAACGAGCGCCCCCAAATGCCCTGTTGTGCGTATATCCCGTGCCCTGTCGAGTGCGAGTGAAAAGGGGAGCATCCTGATGTATGCTTGTGTACTCTTTTTCCCTTAGACCAAGTTTTTTCCCATTGGGTTTTCCTTGGTAAGGTTTTTAACGAGACACATTTCAAATCTCTTATTCACTAAGGACTATTGTGATCAGGGGGAGTATCCAGTGTATACCTCTAAACCATCGTGTACTCTTTTGTCCTTCGATCAGCGGTTTTTCCCACTGGGTTTTCCCTGACAAGGTTTGACGAGGCACCTTTGCAATGGTTAAGTTTACCCCATCACACTGACCTGTGTGTACTCTTTTGTCCTTCGACCAAAGTTTTTTTCCCACTGGGTTTTCTTTGGCAAGGTTTTAACGAGGCACAAATAGGTGGTCATTTTTGAATCTGCAAGCTACAGACCGACAAAGAAGCTCAGAGGTGTTTACAAGCAGAGTTTGTGAAGAGCCAAGGGGGAGTGTTGTAATTCATTGTAATTCATCTCATCATGGTGACTCTTCACCTTTGTAACTCCCAAGTGACTTTTCACTTTGTAACTCCCAACCTCTCTCTTCCTATATAAAGAGAGGTTGGGATGGCTTGTAGAAATATATTGACATATATTGATATAAAGAGAGGTTGAGCTAATTGTCCACAACAATAATAATAATAATAATAATAATAATAATAATAATAATAATAATAATAATAATATAATAATGATAATAATGATAATAATAATAACGAAAATCAACAAACCAATGATGGTGTATATACCATTATGCCCTGTCCAATAATCCCAAAAATGTGCAAGGACCTACTTATATAAATATTATTGAATATTCACTAATAACGATATTCATAATATTCAATTAACGAATATTCAGAAAATATTCAATAGATCATTAGAACGAAATACAACACAATCATACCAAAATACACCAACACGAATGTCGTTGGATGTAGAGTATGACTACATGGGCTTGGGCTTGTTTTAGGTCAATCTGGACTAGTTCGGTGCAACCGGGTTCCCTAAAACTCAATAATATAAATAATAAATAAATAATCCTCGGTAAGGGTTACGTCGCAACTTGGCCTAGTTTTCCTAGTTAGGACATCTCTATGGCCCGGCCTTCCCTATCAGGGCTAATACACTAGTCAAAGCACGCCACTGCACTATCCGTGTCATGATTCCTAGTCGTCTAGTACTTCAAAACTCAACTATGGCTAGAGTCATCTACCATAATAATTAACTAAATAATAATTTATAAAAATCATAAAATCCCCATTTAAATCAAATAAATAAAATAAAAAATATTTTAAAATTTTCCGGGAAGGGGAGCTACAGCGGTGCCCCTCCTGCACCAGATCCCTAGTAGTCCTAGTTAGGACTGTTTGTTTGTGTTTGTTTGATCCTTTGTTTGTGACTTGGATATTTGTTGGTTGTGTAGACTTGGATATTTGGATCCTATTCTATTTGTTGGTTGTATGTAGACTTTGGTTATTTGGTTGTAGACTTTGTTATTTGGTGTAGACTTGGTTATTTGGATACTTGTTGGTTGTGCCTATTCTATTTGTTGGATCCCATTCTATTTGTTGTCTGCTACATTGTGTTATACTGTTGTTTATGTTATTATTCGTTTCAATTGGATGTTAATGTGCTTCTGTGGTTTACGTTTACCGGTGTTGAGTGTTCCACCGAAGGGGTCGGCAAACCCAGGAAGAAAAGGATATCTGTTATACTGTATCTTTATGGTTATCTTTTTAAACTGCATAGAGAAAAGGACATTCTGTATTTTAATTTTTTTATTTTTTTTTGTAGATTTACCGACGTTTACCAACGTTTACCGACGTCCACCGACGTACGTTTGCGTCGATAAACGTCGATAAATTTGCAAAATTTTCCAGGGTACCAACGTTTACCGACGTCCTTATACGTCGGAGAACGTCGGTAAACGTCGGTGAACATCGGTAATAATCTCAGAAATTACCGACATTTAGTGACATTTTAAACGACGGTAAACGTCGGTACATTCCCAGGATTTTATCGACGTGTAGCGACTTTAAACACGTCGCTAATCCACCGACGACACGACGGTAAACGTCGGTAAATTCCCAGGATTTTACCGACGTGTAGCGACTTTAAACACGTCGCTAATCCACCGACGACACGACGGTAGACGTCGGTAAACGTCGGTACTTGCGACGTTCGGCGACGTTTTAAAGATCAGCGACTTACGTTTCCGCGACAAGTCCAAAACGTCGGTAATTGCATCGGTAAATATTTTTAGCGACAAAAATTATCGTTTTAGCGACGTCTTTAGGCGTCGCTAAAACGACTTATTCTGGTAGTGGGGGTTGTATATTAAATATTAAAAATGGGTAGACTAGGTATTTAATATTTGTAGGAAAATGAGTGTGTGGATATTCATGAGGGGGTAACATGGAGCTTGGGTTGGGTTCGGTTGAGCCGGGTCGGGTCAAAACATACCTGGTGCAATAAATGATTTAATTCTAGGTACTTATGAACATGGGTAAATAAGTAGCATGTGGGGGCTCAAATGAATGGGACACAAGTGTCATGTAGGTAGTAGGCTTCGTGTGGGCCATGTCCATATTTTGGATCGACTAGGTTGGATCGATGTCGGGTCCCGAAATTAAACTGGAAGTCAGGTCACATTTTACGGTGGATAATTAATTAGCCTAAATTGACCCAAAGTTGTGCGAAGCAAATGAAGCATAAGATGGTGTGTCTGAGTGGGACACGAAGGTCATGGGTGTAGGGTGTCTCGAGTAGGTCATGCATGAGAAGTTGGTTTCAAGAAAATGGCTAGCCTTATACTCCTAATTTAAAAGTCACGGTAACGTGCATATGATGATCAAAGATAAAAGTGAAAAAATCAATTAATAATTATTTAATGATCAAATGGTCTAAATTGACTCGAAGTTGTGTGAAGCAAAAAGAGTACAAAGAAACAAGTTTGGATGAGACATGATATATCAACATGAAGGTAATCTTGTCTACTACACATTGATGAAGAGAGTTTCTAGAGAATGACATCTCTGACGCTCCAGAAGTCAAAGTCACGGAAAAGAACATTAAATCAAATAATAATATCTATTGCAAATAATTGATTTATAAAATTAAAAAAAATAAGCCCTAAATTCAGGGGGCTTACAATTTAAAACCGACGTCACCCTACTTACGCTCATTCTTTCTCTCACTATTTCGGCTCGGTCCGATTTTTCGTTAGCCGATCTTTTCGTTTAAAACTGACGTCACCTCTACTTACGCTAATTCTTTCTCTACACATTTCTGTACATGAATAATATCTGATTTCCTTTTTTCAAGGGTTTTATGCAAAAAAGTAAAATGCTTTCATTCTTCTGTTGTTACCAAAAAAATAAGCGCAACAGCAGCAGGGGATGGGAGGTCGCGGGCCAAACAGGAGGTCAGATACCGGTGATGGTGGTGGTGATGAAGATGTGGAAAAAAAAGGGAGATTAGGGTGGGGGGTTAGTTAGGATTTATTATTTAATAGAATTTTGGAGGATTCATTAAATAGGGGAGATTACGAAAAAAATTATTTTAATATGTTTGATAA
Organism: Iris pallida; assembly: GCA_029216955.1. Taxonomy (NCBI): domain Eukaryota; kingdom Viridiplantae; phylum Streptophyta; class Magnoliopsida; order Asparagales; family Iridaceae; genus Iris; species Iris pallida. The sequence goes on from JANAVB010022028.1 coordinate 29,200, forward strand.
TATTCGATGATGATGTTATTGACACTCATACAATCTTATCATACACTCCTCTTTATTTTTTATCATTCAAATTTCATATCTATCACCCCTGCATTAAATCTACATTAATTTGTACATACATGGAGGGAAGCTTGCATGAAGATATTAGGAGTGTCAAATGTTAATGCAGGACAAATTTGAAATTTAAACAATAGATAATAATGAGATTAAGTGATAGAAATTTAATGAGGACTGCATGATAACATTTAGGAGTGTCAATAACGACATTCTATTTAATAATATCACAAATTATTATTCTAGTAATAGGGAGATTAGGGAGGGGGTTTAAATAACAATTTGATTTATTACCAAATTAGGGGTTGGGACATACGTATTAATGTCTCGTTTAGTTCGCGGAATGAAGGGAAAGAAAATCAATTTCTTGTCATTTTTTGTGTGAAAATTTTATTTTCCATTGATTTTTCTTTCCGATATTTGGAAATGCCAAGGAATTTGGAAATAAAAGTGATTACTTCAATATGGAAAAGTGATTCATTACTTGGATGGATGGAATTACTTTCTCCCCTAATTTTTCTTCCATTGGAAATACTTTCCTTTCCTCCTCAATTCATTTGGCATCCAAATAGAAAAATAATCACTTTCCTTTTCAATCCGAAGATTCCGCAAACCAAACAGGACGTAAGTGTACAATTTTCAGTTAAAAAAAAAGAGAGGCACAAAGTTAGAAAGAAAGAGGCTTGTGAAGGTTTTAGATTAATCAGTGGAAATTTGAGAGTGACTAAGTTGATTATTTTATCATTAAATACTAATATTTTAGAAGAGAAAAAAATATTACACCAAAAAAAGAAAATATTCTCCTTCTGGACGGTCCCTTTGATATGGTCTTTGGCCGGGTCCCATGATGGCTAAATTTTGGTTAGCATGATCCCAAATGAAGTACATATGTATACAAATAACTCAAAATTTGAGGACAAATAAATGTCAATTCTATTGGAAGACAAACTGCAATAAATCAGTTACACAATTAATATTTTTTTTTAAATAAAGGAAAATAAAAACAAAGGACAACAATGAGAGTGCAGTGGTTGCTAAATAAATGACAAGAGGCAACAAATAGAAAATATGCTAACATGCAGTTGGACTCTTTCTTTTTAAACTCCTTTGTGGCTTAATTTCAGCTATTACAATCACTAGCTGCCACATTATTTAATGGCTTACAGCTATTCTCCATTCACCTCCCCTCCCATTTTCATCTCTATATATTCTTTCTTGCTTGCTCTGCTCTTTCTTGTAAAGTTCACCAGTTCAGTTGTTCTTTCAGGTTTGTTTTTCTTTAATGTTTCTGTTTATTTATTTATTTTAATGTAAAAGAATATGAATTTCTTTTCTTCTTATATTATTTCTTGTATTAAGCATTAATTCAATAGTTTTACACTTGTTGGATAAAATCTATTGATTTTATTTCAACTAGATGTTTGGATTTTAAGAGAGTAAAAAATTTAATTAGTGTTGAGATGTACTCATCTCGTGCATCCTTGTCCCTAAATATATGCCTGGCCAGTTCATAGTTTTGGATGAACACAACAAAGTTAAAATGGTGTCCCTTTTTTTGGGTTATTAGGCTTATATTCTATTTTTGTAAAAAAAAAATCAGTTTTGTCACGGAAAAGTTTTTTGTGAAAAAAAAAATTGGGATGAATATCTAATAAACACAGAATATAGAATGTGAGTACAAATTTGTATTAATATACGGAAGAAAGTCAAAAAAAATCTTTAAAAAACTGAAAAGTTGCCTTAAATCAATGTCCTTTTAAATAGAAGGTATTAAAACCAATAAATTATTATATTCTGTTGATCATGTCAGCATGCCTAGCTAAAGCCAAATAAGCAAAAAAGTTTGACCAAGTTATTATTTATTTTTTGGTTTCTCCTGCTGCTAAAAAGTATCTACGAATCTAGCTGTACCATGCTAACTTCTTATATATCGATGATATGGTTAACACACATAAATATGTTATATATGTGCAGGCTAGGAGAGTTGCAACGTGGCTGTGGCTGAAATGATTAAGGCTATGATGATAAGCAATATTATTCTACTGATCCTCTCCTTGACCTCTCCTATAGCTAATTCCGAAGCCACCCCTGCTCCGGCTCCGGCTCCGGCTCCGGCTCCTCCTGTGGTGAACCTGACCGACCTCCTCTCCCACGCCGGCCCCTTCCTCAGTTTCCTCGCTCACATCAGAGACACTAAAGTCATTGCAACATTCCAAGACCGGGCCGCCAATAACCACCACGACGAAGCCCCCGGCGGCGGCGGCATCACCATCTTCGCCCCCTCCGACTCCGCCTTCTCCTCCCTCAACACGGAGGGCCCTCCCCTGTCCAACCTCACCAGGGACCAGCTCCAGTCCCTCCTCCTCTTCCACGCCCTCCCCACCTACTACACCCTCACCGACCTCACCAAGAACCTCAGCGGCACCGCCGTCACCACCCTCGCAGGCGCCCGCTACTCCTCAACCTCACCGACTCCCCTTCCGGGACCATCACCCTCGACTCGGGCTGGACGAGGACCCCCATCACCAGCAGCGTCTACTCCACCGCCCCCGTCGCGGTCTACGCACTCGCCCGCGTCCTTATTCCCGAGGCCATATTCGGTCCTGCACCACCACCGTCGTCGGCTCTGCCACCCAAGGGATCGGGCGGCGTCGACCACGATCAGAGTCCGACTCCCGAGCCTGTGAAGCCGAAGGCCGACGACTCTTCTCCGTCGACGTCCAGAGCGAGCATTGGTGGTGTACTGGTGGTGATTGCCTTGCTCATCTCTACCAGTATCATCCTGGCACGTACGTAGTGCATGCGCAATGTTTAATTTAGCTGCTCTAGCTAGAGAGATTTTACATCATATGTAGCGTCAATTCAATTACTTCTTCCTTTTACTGAGTGTATTGGGAAAAAAAAAAATGAAGGCGAAGCTTATACGTTTTCTGTGGAAATTAAGTACGAATTCAGTTTTCTCAATTTGATATTGGAATGACAGGCTGGCTCAACCGCTCAATGTGTAGACGAACCTTCTTGATCACTTGATACATACATTAGGCCTGTCAATGGTAGCTTATTGGTCGGATATTGACATTACCATATCCGAACCATTAACTATCGGATATATCCGATAACTATTCGATATCCGATCGGATAGATGTTTTGGCTACCGTATCCGTTACCGATAATGCTAACGGATATCGGATAATATCCGAACCAATAAGATTACTAAAAAAAATGTTAAAAATGGAATATAAAAAATCAGTTTTAGTAACTAGCACATTTTATTCCACTTATTTTTAGTAAAATTACCTCCAATTTTCTGGCCAGGTGTACATAATTTGATAATACCATTCTGTAACTACTTACTGGCAAACAGCTCATTGAGCTGCAATTTTTAGAAACCCTTTTACTTGTTTCTTGGAGGACATTGCATTGCAATATATCATACTTGTAAGGTCATGTGGCAAATTTTTGCATTTCTTTAGTGAGTAGAATGCCATTTAAAGGGATTAGTTCTTTGGTGAAAGACTCAGTTTTTCTGAAACAATGCTAATTATAATAGAAAATGAAGCAGACATCAGTAATATGGCTATCTAAATAGCATTGACAAGAGGCTTTAATATTACATGTCACTCCTATATAGTATTCTTTATAGAGAGGTACTCCACAAATTTCAGAGTTCTTCAAGTAAGTTCTCGCACTACTAAATAACCCAGATTAGCGACGTCAGTAGACGTCGCTAAGTACAGAAAATACGTCGCTAACAATGATTTGCGACGTATTTAGTGACGAAAAACTTACGTCGCTTATAGGCAAGTCGCAGATGATACTTTCGTCGCCGAACGTCGCTATTTGCGACGCGGCGTCCATTGTCGCTAGACGTCGCCAAATGAGCGACAGAGAGCGACGTATCAGTACGTCGCCAAAATTGCGACGTAAAGCGACCACTAGCGACGCTTCAAAAGTTTATAAATGATTACGTGTATATGAGGGAGGCTAACATGCTTGTATTAGGCTATATGCGTGTGTGTACCTAGCAAGAGTGAGTGAGTGATATGAACTATAGGTCAGTCCAATCTGGATAGTAAGGGGATTTACTGTGTTCAGTCAAATAGGAAAGGAAAAGAAAGGAAATCAGTTCATTTCACACAACATTACATACTCCTATAACATATTTCAGACCCATTCACCTCAAACCCAAATCGAGAACCAAAACTCTAACCAAATCACCCCAAACTTGAAACTCAGTCAGCACACATATAGATACACTACACTAGGGTTTTAAACATCTAAATTAAAGCATTAAACTAGGTTAAAATGGTTGTCAAAACTGGGTTTTCAAAATTAGAAAATATAATAAATTAACAAGGTATCAGTCAACATAGGGTATTTAGAAATTGATATATAAAAACATGTTAAAATGGAAAATAAATGGTGGTAAAGGATCTAGGCTATGTGTACGTGTCCAACATAGTGTCTCGTGTCCACCACAACATGACACAGTGTGTCCAGTGTGTGTGTGTGTGTCCATCTGTGTGTGTGTCCGTGTGTCCGTGTGTGTGTGTGTGTCTGTGTGTGTGTGTGTGCGTGTGTGTGTGTGGTCTCTGTGGTGTGTGTGCGTGTGTGTTCGTGTGTGTGTGTGGTGGGAGAGGAGGAGGAGGAGGAGGAGGAGGAGTTAGGTTAGGGTTTACCTGAGCTCGAGGAGGAGGAGCTCGACGGGGGGGTAGGGTCGCCGGAGAGGGAGGGAGTCGCCGGGGGGGGAGGGGGGGAGGGAGTCGCCGGGGGGGGGGAAGGGGTCGCCGAAGGAATCGCCGGAGGGGGGGAAGGAGGAAGTGGGAAAAATTGAAAATTTCGAGTGAGTGGAAAAACGAAACGCTGTGCCCTAAGTAAAAATATTAGCGACGTCACATGAGGACGTCGCTAAACGTCGTAAACTGGCGACATATTTTAATAATCCAGCGACGTAACGTCGCTATTCAGCGACGTAATTTTATACCTGTCGCTGAACGTCGCTATTCAGCGATGTTTTGCGATGTTTATATAAAGGAGTCGCTAAATTCCATATATAGCGACGTATTTTTACGCCGTCGCTAAATTACGTCGCTAATAGATCATATTTTAGTAGTGTCGGATTCAAAATGCAACAGAAGTCAGAATATTTAGATTTTAGGGTTCCTCCTCTAGGCCAGGACAGGCTGCTCACTGCTGGGCTCATGGACTGGCTGAATCATTGAATTCCTGAAAGTCCATATATTTTAAATTTATTGAAAAGCTTAAATATTATTGGTTCGGATATGTCACTTACCGTATCCGCATCCGATATCCGATAAATATCCGATAAGATATCCGAATCCGTATTCGTATCCGAAATTTCGGATATTTTCGGTTCGAATACGGATCGGATACGAATTTTCGGTCAACCATTGACAGGCCTAACGTACATCATATTTGGGGATGTTTGGTATGCGGAATACTATATTCTAAAATTCTAATGTTTCCAAAAATCAAATTCCAAGTAATTAAATTCTTGACCAAAATAAAAAAAAAACAAAAAAAAAAGACCAAAATGACCAAAATGAAAAAAAAATGATAAAAATAAGCGAAAAACAACAAAAAAAAGACCCAAAAAACAACAAAAGCAAAACAAAAATGACAGAAAACAAAAAAAAACGATAAAAAAGGACCAAAAAATGACAAAAACAAAAAAATTGACAAAAAGAAAGAAAAACGACACAAAAAAAGACGACCAAAGACGACAAAAAGCAAAAAAAAAAAGACACGACAAAAACGAAAAAAAAAAAAAAAAAACACAAAAGGACAAAAAGGACAAAAAATAAAAAAATATACTAAAAAACAACTTAAAAAGACAAAAGGACAAAACAAAAAAAAAAAAACGACAAAAACAATAAAAGACAACAAAAAACCAAAAAGGGTAAAATGACAAAAGTGACAAAAACTAAAAAAAATGACAAAAGACAACAAAAAAGACAGATCGGTAAAAAGAAAAAAGTGACAAAAATTACAAAACAAAAAAAACAAAAAATGACAAAAATCAACAAAAAGGACACAAAAGAGACCAAATCAACAAAAAAAACGACTAAAAACGACAAAAAAACAACAAAAATCGAAAAAAAATCGGTAAAAACGACAAAAAGTGACAAAAAGAGACGAAAAACGATAAAAAATGACAAAAAAAATACTAAAAACGACAAAAAAGACAAACTGGTAAAAAAAAACGACAAAAAACAAAAAAGACAAAAAGAGACGAAAAACGACAAAAATAACAAAATCGAAAAAAATGACAAAAACGACAAAAAATACTAAAAAGAACGACAAAAACCGGTAAAAACGACAAAAAAGAGAAAATGACAAAAAAAACAAGAAACGATAAAAAGACAAAAAAATTACTTAAAAACAACAAAAAACGACAAAAAAGACAAAGTGACAAAAAAGAGAAAATGAAAAAAAGGATAAAAATAACAAAAAACGATAAAAACGACAAAAAGACTAAAAAAATTACAAAAAGCGAAAGAAAAATAAAAAATCGAAAAAACGACAAAAAAGACCAAAAAACGACAAAAAACGACAAAAAATGACAAAAAAACGAAAAAACGGTCAAAAATGATCAAAAAAGTAGAAAAAATTTAAACAAATTTTTTTTTGCCTGGGCAAAAAAACCCCACCTATTCTTAGGGGCGTTTGGTTCAAGTTTTTGTGGCTTGGGAATGAGTTTTGAATTCCTTACCCATATTTGGTATGTTCAGGATTGGAAATAAGGAGGGAATATGAGGGCTTAGAGGGGAAAGCTATTCCCATTGACTTGGAAAAGCTATTCCCAAGCCCCCATTGGGAATATATTTGCTTTCCTAGGAATGATGTTTGACTATTTTGTTTGGACTGTTATACCCCTTTTATTTTCAAATTTTCAACTTCTATCCCAAACATGTAAATCATTATGAAATTAATGAAAGGGTATTAAAGGAAAACTAAATAAATTAATATTTATATCCCTTTATAAACCAAACATGGAGATGAAATTTTTAAAATTTTGAACTACTATTCCCAACCTAACCAAACAAGGGTATAAGAATGTTGAATTCCTTTCCCATGGGAAAGGAATTGAAAACCTATTCCTAGGAATACAAAAACTTGATCCAAACGAGCCCTTAAGAGATAGGATTCCCATGTTTTATGGGTAAACTATTTACCCGGGTATTTCCACTTCCCGGAAATAAATTTTTTATAGCCCAAACAAACATGGTAATAGATTCACCCTAAATTTTTTCGGGAATAAAAAAAATACCGCGTACTAACCCCCCCTAACGAAGAAATTAAGCTCATTCGAAACTAAATATTCTGTTTTTTATTATTATTTTAACTAAATATTTTGAAGTATAGGATCGCGCGCAAGTTACTTCCTCTAATTAGTTTTTGTTATAAAAAGTAAGAGCAACTTGGGCCAACCTACGACAAATCGCGGCCCCGTAAAATGACGCTCTGGTCAACGGTCTCGAACTGGACGAAACTTACGTTGTAGGACAAGTACAACGTCGCACATCAACTTGGGCAGCCTACGAAAAATCGGGACCCGCAAAATGACGATCCGGTCAACGGTCTCGGAACTGGACGAAACTTACGTTGTAGGACAAGTTCAACGTCGCACATCCAATGACACAAATATCGTCACTATAAAAATACAGGGCTTTGGCGACGGAATTTAGCGACAAAAATTTTCGTCGCTAACAGCGACAAACGAGCGACGGACAGTTGACGATATACCGTCGGTTTTGAACATAAAAAATTGATTTTCTTACTGCAAAAAAATCGAAAAGTAGTCGCTTTACCGTCGGTAAATTAGCGACAAAGTAAACGGTCGTCGCTACTCGTCGTAAATCTGTCAGGATTTGGCGGAGAACATGGGGGAAGTGACGCCAAATTTAGGGACGACCTAGCGACGAAAAATATTTTGTTGCTAAACCATAGCCATCGCAAAGTGGTCGCTAAGTTGTCGACCATTTGTCCAGACATTCGAGTTTAGCTTAGGCGACATATTAGCGACGAATATTGTCGTCGCTAAACGGCAACTACCAAGCGACGAACTTTTCCACCACCGGTCCGTCGCTAATATGCTATGCCCTAACTTAAATAATTCGAACCGGTCGAATTTTTCCCACTTCCCCCAAACTCTCTCTCTTTCCTCTCTCTTGTCCGACCCCCACGTCCGACGTGCCCCCGCCGTCCGACGCGCCCCCCTCGATCTCTCTCAGGTACTCTCTATCTCTCTCTCTCTCTCTCTTGCTCTCCTTCTCTTTATATACATTAGAGTTTAATATAAGTCGGGGTCGGGTTCTTGGTCGTTGTCGGGTTTTTGGTCGGGGTCGGGTTTGGGTGTGCTTTAATTGGGTTAGGTTAGGGTTAGGGTCAGTATCGGTATCGGAATTGGTATATCGGTCTATTCCTATAAGTATTGGGGTCGGGTCGGGTTTGGGTGTGCTTTAATTGGGTTAGGGTTAGGGTTAGGGTCGGTATCGGTATCGATATCGGAATCGGTATATCGGACTATTCCTATGAGTATCGGGGTCCGGGTCGGGGTAGGGTTTGGGTGTGCTGTAAGCGTTAGGGTTAGGGTTAGGGTTAGGGTCGGTATCGGTATCAGAATCGGTATATCGGACTATTCCTATAAGTATCAGGGTCGGGGTCGTGTTTGGGTGTGTTAATTGGGTTAGGGTTAGGGTTAGCGTCGGTATCGGTATCGGAATCGGTATATCGGACTATTCCTATGAGTATCGGGGTCGAGGTCGGATTTGGATGTGCTTTAATTGGGTTAGGGTTAGGGTCGGTATCGGTATCAGAATCAGTATATCAGACTATTCCTATGAGTATCGGGTCGAGGTCGGGTTTGGGTGTGCTTTATTGGGTTAGGGTTAGGGTTAGGGTCGGTATCGGTATATGGACTATTCCTATGAGTATCGGGGTCGGGGTCGTGTTTGGGTGTGTTAATTGGGGTTAGGGTTAGGGTCGGTATCAGAATCGGTATATCGAACTATTCCTATGAGTATTAGGGTCAGATTTGGGTGTGCTTTAATTGGGTTAGGGTTAGGGTTAGGGTCGGTATCGGTATATCGGACTATTCCTATGAGTATTGGGTGTGAAACACACGTATCCATCTAAGTATATATGTATCTATATTTATATTTTGATACTAATTAGGAGTATCGTAATACCTAGAGTGTATAGAGTGAGTATCCTAGAAGGATATAAGATATCTTAGTACTAGCTAGGTAAGTGCTAGCTTGGACACTCCAAGGTCAAGTTTTCCTTGTGGGCTCACAAGGAAAGCGACGACAGAGATATCATTATCTCTTATGTTAAGTGTCCGTGTTAGCCTGAAATCAAGTGTACATATGAGCCCTTCTCTGGAAATTAAAGTCACTTATGCCAAGTCTTTTGGGCCTATCAGAGTTATAGATTTTTTCGGAAATCTAGTGTAACGCTAATTGCCTCTAAAGGCTTACATAAGTAAGAGTGTATAGAGTGAGTATCCTAGTAGTATATCGTAGTACCTAGAGTGTATAGAGTGAGTATCCTAGTAGTATAAAAGATATTTTAAAAATTAGGTAGTTGTTAAGGTAAGTTTGGGATTTAATTGAAAGTAGAGCATATCCTCCCTACTTCTTCTCATTCGTTATGTGGCCTCCTATTCTATATCATGATATCCACCTCAACCAAAGCCTAGAGAAGAGTGTGAAAATATGAATATTAACCAAGGTTCACAGTATCGGAATCAAAATCGGTATCATTTACGATTGATATACCATGAATCTTATGGCTTCCTCTGCCAGAGCAAAATAAAACCAAACGTGAAGCAGAGCTTCATATTCAAAACATCAGAAGTAAAAAGTTTTCGGTTGGTGGTAGGACGAGCCAGAATCCTTTGACGGAGCTCCGTCAAAAGATTCTGGCTCGTCCTACCACCAATCGAAAACTTTTTACTTCTGATGTTTTGAAAGCTCCGTCAAAGGATTCGGCTCGTCCTACCACCAATCGAAAACTTTTTACTGATGTTTTGAATATGAAGCTCTGCTTCACGTTTGGTTTTACATTTTGCAATGGTAGAGGAAGCCATGAGATTCATGGTATATCAACCGTAAATGATACCTACTCCGATATCGATACTATGAACCTTGGTTAATATTAATATTTTCACACTCTTCTCTAGGCTTTTGTTGAGGTGGATATCATATGATGCGGAATAGGAGGCTGAGAGAGTCGAATGAGAAGCAGGGAAGTAGGGGGGTCAGGTATGGGGCCTTCTTGAGAAGCAGGGAAGTAAAGCGATGAAGTAGAGGGGGGGTGGTATCGACTATTCTTAATTGCAATTCTGTTTACTTTGTCTTACGATACTAATTTTCACATCCAATCTACGATGCATCGTTACTTCGTTGATCGTACATGGATGTACAAACGGTAACACGAGAGCAGAATTGTGTGAGTGACGATTTCAAGGCAGGGTGGAAGTGTTTCTTAATGAGCAAAGCTCAGTACATGGACGGTAACAAAATCAAGTGTCCATGTGGTAGTTGTCACAATAGACGTTACGTAGAAGTGGTGACTGTGAGAGATTTGACCCGTAAGGGTTTCGTACGTGATTACGGCCTGTGGTCATCGCAAAGTGAACTATATTGAAGACAGGCTGTGTTTGTTGCGGACAATGCTACTTCTGCTTTTGATGAGGATGCTGCAAGGATTTTGCCATCGAAGACGACATATGCTCTATTGATTATGGAGAACCTTGCACGAGAGATGGTGTACGATATGGCAGGGCTAACTTTGATCCTGAGGATCATAATCCCGAGGCAATTCTATGATATGTTCCAGGATGCAGACACTCCTCTATATCCTGGTTGTGAGACTCATTCCGTACTGTCGGTGACGATGCGGCTGTTGAACATAAAGTCTGATTTTAACTTGTCGCAAGCTTGCTATAATCGGATCACACAACTAATAAGGAGGTGTTACCAAAGGAATCGAAAGCGCTTCCAGAAAATTCTACAAGTCAAAGATGATGGTCCGACAGCTGGGACTGGGGTACTAGAAGATAGATTGTTGTCGCAAAGATGCATGTTGTACTACAAGGACAAAGAGGACATAGAAAGACAGTTTCTTTAATGCGGATCGTTACAAGCCAGTTCAGAAAAAGGAAAGTCAACTAGAAAATGACGTCCTTACAAGTATATGCATTACTTATCCATCACGAAGCGATTGCAGAGGATGTATATGTCTCTGAACACAGCAGAACACATGACGTGGCACAGCGAGAAATGCACAAAGGACGATGGAGAGTTGTCACATCCTTCGGATGGAGAGGCGTGGAAGCATTTTGATTTGTGTCATCCAGATTTTGCTGCAGAGCTTAGAAATGTACGTTTGGCGCTAGTACTTTGATGGCTTCGCCCCTTTCGGGCAATCTGGATGTCAATACTCCTGCTGGCCAAGGCGTCGTAGATATCGATTTGACTGGTAGGCAGTATGCAAGATTAAAGCTAGAAATACATTCAATATTGGAGACCCATATTTTCTATAAATAAATTCACTTTATTTATTGTGTTTCTGGGAAAATTACAACTGTAGGAATCCGATCTAGAAGACGATCGCTTTATCCCTTGGACGATGCGAAGAAGAAAAGCTCTCAAAATTTTGACAGTAATTTAGATATCTGTGTATCTATACAATGAATGAGAAAAAGAACTCTATTTATAGAGTCAAAAATAACTGAAAAGATAACTGTCCTCACAGCCTGTGCATAGTTAAAAATCACGCATGATCTAACATACGCAAGGTTATGAGCAGTTATTGGACGTGGCCTGTAACTGTTGGACACATGGCAATCATGCATGAGTCGTGTGCAAGTTACAGGACACGCAGGCGAGAGATCAGTGGCATGGCTGCCACGTACTCCAATTTGATGAAATCTACGCAGACTTGTTGAAGACGAAATCCACGCAGACTTGGGTCAGAAAGCTTCAAAATCCACGCAGACTTGGGGCAAGAAGCTTCATAATCCACGCAGACTTGGGGCAAAAAGCTCAGAATCCACACAGACCTGGGGCAGAAAGCTTCAAAATCCACGCAGACGTGGGGCAGGAAGCTTCAAAATCCACGCAAACTTGAGACAGAAAGCTCAAAATACACGCAGACTTGAGGAAGGAACATAGAAGTTCAAAATACACGCAGACTTGAGCCAGGACTTCCAGCTGTCTTGATTCGACATGCCTCGACTGACACAAAATCTCTGACAGTGATTGCCTTGTCAGTCGCATTAAATGACAATAAGCTCTTTTGGTACGCCAACTTGGTGAAGGCTGAGTCTTGTTGAAGAAGATTTCAAAAATCACGCAATAGTCGGCTGTGATCTCTCGAGTTCCGTGCATACGTGGCATACGAGGAGACATTCTTCGACTGTCGTGCTGTCAGTCATAATGACACTCTGACAAATGTGAGCTGTCTCCCAGCGTAACTTTTAAATATTGTCCTGATCAACTCAGCGTGACTTTTAGATGCTGTCTTGATCAACTTAGCGTGACTTTTGGACTTTGTCCTGATCAACTCAGCGTGACTTTCATTTTTAAGGCCTACAAAACCCCCTTCAAAGTTTTCAAAAAAAATGATAAATTATTTGAAATACTTTGAAATCCAGATGATAAAAAATGAATTTAGTCATGCTGAGATGACTTTAAAGAGATATTTACTCCTAAATGATTGGACTGTTGGGATTCTGTGCAATTAAGATCCCGTATCAAGCTCCTAAATCGAGGCAAATCATGATGTGCCGTTTGGAATTCTTCATGAGCCTATAATAAGCCATATATCACTTCTTTCCTTCTTTACTTGCTTTAGAGAGAGAGAATCCACAGAAGAGAAACTTCAACTTCCGACGAACTTCATCTTTTCGACTTCTTCTTCTCCGACTTCTTCTTCTCCTTCTCAGCAGCATGGCTCCCAGAAAGCCGATGCTCAGGCCAAGGGGAAAGCCCCTGCGATCTTCGCGCGCCACAACTGACAGACTCCCTCGACACGAAGTCCCGCAACCTCCTATGCATCATAAGTGATGGGGGATACGAACTGTTGAAGATGACTTTGATGAAGATGAACTCCACATCGAATTTTTAGGATCTTAATATAAATAATGAACTTCAGAAATATATCCCCCCTTAGGATAAAGGATATTAATAAAGTATGCCCCCTCTTTAGGGTCGGCCATACTTCACATCTTCGTGTTTACGAAGCTCTGTGTTTCACGCAAAGGAGCATGGCTCTCATGACTCTGCGTGATTGTTCATGTTGGCAGCAATGTCCATGTTGAAATAGTCACGCAGCTTTCATAATGACTCTGCGTGATTTTTCACATGTTGGCAGAGATGTCAATGTTGAATTATTCACGCAGCTTTCATGATGACTCTGCGTGATTTTTCACATGTTGGCAGAAATATCAATGTTGAATTATTCACGCAGCTTTCATGATGACTCTGCGTGATTTTTCACATGTTGGCAGAAATGTCCATGTTGAAATAGTCACGCAGACTTCTGAGAGTCATCCTCTGGATAGATTAGTCTTGATCTGTCAGCGTGTTTTTATTATTTTCACTTAAATGTGATTCTGGCAATGATGCGTGACTTTCATCCTAATCTGTCTGGACTTTGCGTGAATTAATCATCTGCGTGAATAAATCACTCAGCATGTCTTGGTAGTATATCTGTCTGAAGTCTGCGTGACTTTTGAAATTTTCTTCGAATACTGTAATACACGCATAAGGCTCGTAGTCATAGAAAAACACATCTGACCTTGTCTTCTTTCATTTTCTGTAGTGGACATCCGAACGAAGAAGCAGATTATGAAGGGCACTTGAGTTTCTCATTTAAACATGATTTATCTCATGTGCAATTTCCCCAATTTGATCTTCCAGAAGCCAGACTATCATTGTTGGCCAATCAAGACTATACAACTTTACTCTGCTTAATGAATGGACAACCCTTTCAGAGTCTAGATTTGGTGTCCCACAAGAAACCAGCATTTATGTTCAGAGATGCTATAGCACAGAAATCACAACCGAAGGGCATCAGAGAGAAGGTGTGCTTCTACTTCGAAGGTGATGTAAAACAGCCCATGTACTGGCCGAAGGTTTCCATGGGCTTATCAATCATGAGATTTATGCATGCCAGCTATCCCAGAAAGATGTCCTGGCATTTAACAGAATATCAGCAGGCGAAGGCGAGCCGTATAATTTACAGAAAGGAGGGATTTTTCAGTGCCCCAGAGAATCATGTATCAGTGTTTCGGGGTTTGAAGTCTGGATGCATACCACCTGAAGACTCATCAATATTGATGCCATTCAGAATGCCCATTTTTATAAACGAATTCATGGCGAACAAGAATGCATTCTACCCCACCGATTCGACGCCGAGGATGAACGGCTTAATGAATCAAGAGAATGTGAGATGGAGGACTTTGGTCCACTGGGCTTTAGAGAATTTTGAGACTGAGCTGAAGAAAATAAACCTTTATGACGCAGTCGTTAATTCATCCTACGGCTTCAGGCCCAACCCCTTTCTGTTCCTGGCTTTGGTTGAGAGGTATAACCACAGGACAGGGACATTTATGACTCCGAAAGGAGAGATGGGCTTCGCCCTTCATGAGATGGAATACATCTCACATCTGCCTTCAGGCTCGTTGCCGTATGAAGAGTATGTGCCAACGACAGAAGAGCTGAACTTTCTGTCAGAGAAGAACCCAGAGATGGTGCATCTATTTGAAGAGATGTGCCATTTTGGCACCTGTACTCTATATTACAAAAGTTCTAAAGATGAAGCTGGCAACCACATCCAGAAGTGGATGTCCTACCTTTTCATGAACCGTAAAAAGGATGAGAAGAAAATAAACGAGAAGAGATGGTACCAGATTAGCAACTTCAAGCCTCTCTCTGAGAGTGAAATTATTTATCTGCTGGAGAAATATGACTGCAAGGATTTCACGATCACTGAAGACTGGTACGAGTTTAAAGCTGGAACTACTTTTAGCTCGTATGTGAGACAGAGCGGAAAGATTCTGTCGAGGAACGGTCATTTGGCCGGATTCCTATCTCTGTGGTTAAGAATTAATTGTTCCTGGCTCCAGCTCTCTGGACAGGATACATAGAGGCGTTATCTTTGCAGCGGTGCGCCTTATGTATGGTTACAAGTTAGACTTATTATCAGCGATGACCTGTAGGCTGAACGCAGGTCTTCGAAATTTTGTAACCAACATGCTATCTGATCAGAGGAGGATGACTGAGGAATTCCCACGGATAGAGATGCCCTTCACATATTTATATAGTTGGCTTCTCCTCCATCATGATGGTTTGATACCTCCAGGGGCAGGAGGGAGTGGCAGTCTTTTCCTGGAGAGGTACTCTGGAGAGACTTTCTGGAAGGTTCATACCCTTCCAGAATGCAGAAATATCTTGAATCGAGCTTCACATTGGTCCATTCAATGTGTCCCTCCACCACTGGGCTATGAGAGCATGCCTTTAAATATGATGGACGGAGATATGGGGAACAGGCTAGATGATGTAGCCTTTCAGTGGTTGCAGAGAATTCGGCCCTCTCATCTAGTATACCGTCATGAAGAAATGACGTATCTGGAGCCGTATCTACCAAGCCGCTTTGCCAGGCAATTTGGATATGACCAACTTCACGTTGGGAACGCCACCACTTGTCTTTCTGCTCGTGGGGGGCTTATTGACGGAGCTCGAGCCTGGAGATACTTTGCGGCTAGAGATACCAAAGCTGTATTCTCTATGCCTAATCCTTTATCTAGCTCGGGGACGAAGATGCTTTACACATATGCTCGCTTCTATGTGTCGTCGAGCACCTTCAAGCCGAGTTTCAATTTGAAGACCTTTGTTGCGGAGGACGACTCAGCTCCATCGAAGAGGTCGAAGAAGAAAACTGTTATTCAACAATTTCCTTCAGAACCCGAAGATGAGACAACGAAGGTTGAGCCCCTATACGAATTATTCCAGGAGAGAAATTTTCCTGATGAAGTTCTCCCTCCTATATTTATCTCCCTTTCTAAGAGGAAGAGAAGTGATGAGTCTGAGACAGTCTCCAAGAAGAGTACTAAGTCTCCAACATCTAAGAAGAAAAAAAGGGGGTCTCAGTAACTGCCACTTCGTCTTTAGGTGGCATCTCAGTTGATGAAGATGACGCCGCTGATAGAGACGAAGATGAAGACGATGCTCCTTTGATAACAAGGAGGTCGAGAGGCAAGTATGTTAAGAAGTCCGTCAGCAAAATGAAGGGCAATGAACTCCTAGAAACGATTATGAGTGGAGGAGTTTTGCCAGAAATCAATGAAGCGGCTTCTACTGAGAAGACAGAGTCTGATGATGTTCACCTACCGGCAGCTTCAACTGAACATACTGAGGTAGAGTCTATTCAAGCTCAGGAAATGACTTCTCCTACAACAAGTGGAGTAGCTATTGAACCCTCAAAGACGAGGATGATCCCATTTGAGCATGGGACAGTGGGCGTCATTCAGGCACTGGATGACCAAATTAATTATTCTGAAGAAGAACCTGCCCCAGCAGAAGTTACAGAACAGTCGAAAGTTCCTGAAACTCATGTTGAAGAAGACATTTCTTCGGCCAGAGGCGATGAAGACGTGCAAACGTCCGAGCTACCAGCTGTTGATGACTTGTTGAAGAATGTTTGTACAGACATTATTCTTCGAACTGATATTCCAAGGGAGACTGAACCGGCAGTCAATACTGAACTTGCTGTCATCACTGTTCCTGAGATTCATCTATCTCAAGGAATAGATGAAGATGTGAACATAATGGACACCAGATCAGAGACTCATCTTGAAGCCGGGGATGAAAAAGAATTTGAAGAAGAAGAAGAAGCTGAAGAAGGTGATGATTGGCATGCTGGCACTTCTACTCCTTATGATGAGGATAAAGTCAGGGGAACAGAATGGAACTCAGCCCCGAACCTGCTCAATCTCCAGACAATGCTCCAGCACCCAGTAATTCTGGAGCTGGAAGCAGCCATATGAAGCAGGTGTCGGACACTATCATGGACCGGCTACGAGAAGATGCCAGACTCCCTTCACATATCGAATATGAATCTCAACCTGGTAGAATTTTATTTCAAATTCTGTTTCTGCTGTTTATTTTTCTTTATATGTTGATTATTATTTTTTTGACTGTAGGAACTGCTGCAGCAATGAGTTCAACTCATGCTCCGCTTATCCAGGCTGATGCTGATGAAGGGAGTTCACACTTGCCAACTTCTCCAATCGCACACACTTTCGTTCCCAGGATAGAGAACATTCAAGCTTCTTCTTCCATGATGACAGCGACTCCTGGATTCGAGACTGGACTAGCAAGAACTCTGGGAATGTATTCAGAGATCATTTACTCATATCTAGATACATATTCCAGACGTTTCTTGAAGGATGAAGCTATGCCCTTTTCTGATCTTCGAACTATGGTCAAGTTCCCGCTCATGGCGTTGCGACATGCTGGTTGCGAGTCTCAGTGCATCTTCTTCGAACATCTCCTGGATGAGCTGAAAATAACTATCCGAAAATACTGGGAGACTAAGAAGGAAGACATTGATTCTTTAACTGCGGCTGAAATCAGTCAATTGGAGCAAGAAGCCCAGTCCCAGCAGGCTGCATTAGAAGCATTTCTTGCCTCTTCTTCTGAGAAATTAGTAGAAAAGGGCGAAGAAATATTAACTACTCGTCAGAGAGAGCTTCTGGAGAAAGATAAAGCATCCAAAGCTGAAGAGCTGAAGAAATTGAAAGAGAGTTGGCTCGCCTTCAAGAGCGAATTGCTGTCATAGAAACAGAGCAAGGTGAAGTCGTTGCTGCTTATATTTCTGAAGTCGAACGCTGTGAAGCTCTTCAAAAGGAACGAGAGCAGATGCAGACGGAACAAATTGAAGAAGTTAACCGCATCCAATCTGCAATTATCATTTTTGATGAACAAAATGTCACAGTTGAAGCAGCTGAAAGAGTTCAAAAGGCTCATGAAGAGAAAATGAATGCTGTTCTTGAACGTATCAGGGAGTTAATAACTCCTAATAAGTGAATCTTTTTCATTTTCACTTGTATTCAATGTTTTGATTCTGAATGAAAACCAATGAGAATTCTTGATCTGATTTTTGGTTTTGCTGTTTTGATAATGATATATTTATAGAAAATATGTTCAGAGGTAAATAATACATGATACATTTCAATAGAATAGAATATACAAACAAACTTTGTAATTCTATCAGATGATATTAAACCAGAAATGATCTTAGTTTAATACTGATTGGAAAAAATAGAATTCAGACATAAAAATCTTTGAACTCAATTTTTCATGATCTTTAGACTCGAAAATCAAAAGACTAGATATCATTAAAATATGATGCTGATATGGATGATGAACGATGATGAATCGTAAATGTATGTGGGATGAACGGAAAAACAGACAAATGATGGAAAGAACAGATAAACCGTCAGGCATTTAATGAACGGACGAACCGTTGGATGAATGTAATAAATGAACGGATGAACCGTCAGGCATTAATGAACGGACGAACCGTCGGATGAATGTAATAAATGAACGGATGAACCGTCGGGCATTAATGAACGGACGAACCGTTGGATGAATGTAATAAATGAACGGATGAACCGTCAGGCATTAATGAACGGACGAACCGTCGGATGAATGTAATAAATGAACGGATGAACCGTCGTATTAATAACGGGCGAACCGTCGGATGAATGTGTCGTTCATTATTTGAGGAATTCCTGCCTATAAATATAGCAAAATCTGTCAAGAACGAACACTTCTACTCTTCAACATAAAAATGTCGTCTGAAGAAGCATCCAAGAAGCTGAATCGCCCCGAAGTTCAGAAGGACACTGAAGAACGCCCTGCCGATCCAGTTCAGCCAAAGGAGGTAGATGCAGGCGAAGGTTCGTCTGCACCCAAGCCACCACGAGACATTCTGGATTTTCTGCTTGATCCAGGAAGGACTGAAGAAGAGGAAGCCATGAGGATGGCTGCTTGCAAGTTTCTCGTGGGCTCCAGCAAAGAAGTTCTCAGCTCTTTTGCTGATCGTGTTTTCGAGAAGGACGGCAGCGGTCCGTCCAAATGTAGAAAGGATGATAGTGATCTTCCTTAATATCATGTACTATCATTCATGATTAAAATAAAATAAATTTTATTTATAAACATGAACTTGTCTGATGATTTACAAGTATTTACATTTATACATAATACTTTTTAAGGAATTTGCCATTAATAGGCATCATAACTTTTCGACCATCCAGTTCTGAGAGTTGATAAGCTCCATTTGAGAAAACTCTGCTCACAACATAGGGACCTTCCCACTTTGCGTCGAATTTGCCTTTGCTCATATGAGTCATAGTCATAGGACGTCTGACTGTTAGAACAAGTTCCCTTTTTGATATGCTCGAACTCTGACTTTCTTGTTAAAAGCTCTTGAAATTCTAGCTTATAGAATTCGATATTCTGTTGAGCAGATAATCGCTTTTCATCCAGAGCTTCTAATTCCTGAAGTCGAAGACGATCATTATTCTCGGCGTAAGTTCATTAGCGATTGCTATCCTTAAAGAAGGAATTTGAATCTCTAATGGAAGAACAGCTTCGCATCCATACACCAGAGAGAAAGGTGTATATTTAGTAGCATTACGAACTGTAGTACGGTAAGCCCACAAACATTCACCAAGTTTTCACTCCAATTACGTTTGTTAGTAGAGACAAACTTCTTTAGAGTTTGATGATGGTCTTGTTGAAAGCTTCTGCTAATCCGTTAGCTGCGGATTATATGCGGTAGAAGCCACATTGTTGATCCGATGATCGTCAGAATCGAGTAAATTTCTGGCTGACGAATTGTGGTCCATTATCATGAATAATGCGTAGGAACACCAAATCTGTAGATGACATGATGCTTGATAAAGTTGATGACATTGGAAGTTTACTTCAGATAAAGGAATGCTTCGGCCCATTTGGAGAAATAATCGGTTATTGCAGAATAAACCGATGACCTTTTGATGACGGCGGATTATCGGACCGATAATGTCCATGCCCCAAGCTTCGAAGGGCCATGATGCGCCGTCGGATATAGAAATTCGAGGGTTGATGAATAAAATCCATGATTTGACAAGCTTTACACTTCCTTGCATATTCGATGGCATCTGATACCATAGTGGGCCAATAATAACCCATACGTCGAATACGGTCTTGAAGTTTTGGTCCAGGCTGATGTGCTCCACAAATTCCATCATGTGCTTCGCGAATAATTTGTTGAGCCTCATCACCGGCAATACATCGAAGAAGTAAACCATCATAAGCTCGACGATATAAGGTTTTTGTTGTATGATGTAATAGAATCTGAGTGATCGTCGTCTGATAGATGCTGCCTCACTCGGATTATCTGGAAGAATATCATACAATACGAAATCTAAGAAAGGAAGTCTCCAATCTTATCCGTATTCTGAGTCTCAGCTGAATTACTGAAGATGAATTCCATGCTAGAATCAGATGAAGATGATAATGATTTACGACTTAATCCAAATCCTCTTGTTGCATTGACATCATAGATGTTGATTCTTCAATGTCAACTGGAAGTCCTAGAGTTAGATTGTTTTCGAGATGAATAATCTCGATTGCAAACAACAATCATTTGTTGACGTCTGATTGGAATAGCTAACACTGCCGCAAGATTAGCAAGAGCATCAGCTTCTGTGTTACATGCTCGCCTAACATGCTCAATGAAGAACCCTTCAAATGAAGAAGCCATAGATATAGCCGATCTATGATAAGGAACCAGATCTTGATGGCGAACTTCATAAGTACCCCTTATCTGATTGACAATGAGTTTAGAATCTCCATACGCTTCCAAATGTTGAATATTCAGATGTTTAGCGAGTTGAAGACCAATAAGCAGTGCATTGTACTCAGCTACGTTGTTTGAACATGGTTGATCGAGAGAATAAGCTCTTTGGATAGCAAGACCTTCTGGCGACAAAACGATTCCAACTCCAGCAACAATGTCACCATTAGGACCTATTCTTGAAGCTCCATCAAAGAATAGACGCCAAGTAATCTTCTTCAGCAATTTGGTTTGAATCTAGGACTTCATCTGGGATTTCATCATAGAGTTTTGAATTTTCTGGAATTGAATGAGCAGCCAAAAATCAGCTAAAGCTTGTCCTTTGACTGATTTCTGAGGAATATAGTACATATCATACTGAGCAAGTAAGATTCCCCAGTTAGCCAATCGAGAATTCAAAACACTGGGTTTCTTCATCATGACCCGTATAGGATTGATCCTGGAAATGACATGAATGTCTGGCCAATGATATAATGTCGTGTCTTTGGACAGCGAACATCAGGCTAGACATTCTTTTTCGACCGGTGAATATCGAGGTTCAGCTCCGGTCATAGTACGACTGAGATAGTAAATGGCTTGTTCATGACCATTTTTATTCTTTTGAGCGAGCAATGCACCCAATGAATGACTCATTGCTCGGGTATATAGGAGGAACGGTATTCCTGAGACAGGAGGTACCAATACTGGAGGGCTCATCAGATATTGTTTTATATCATCGAATGCTTTTGACATTCATCATTCCAGACAAAAGAAACACCTTTCTTCATAAGTTTATTGAATGGTCTGCAGCGTCCTGAAAGATTAGAGATGAATCTCCTGATATAAGCGATCCTTCCTTGAAATCCTCGTAGCTCTTTTAAGGTGCGTGGAGGACGCATCTCTTGGATGGCTTTGATCTTCTCGGGATCCACGTGTATACCTTTAGAGGTAATGACGAAGCCGAGAAATTTACCACTAGAGACGCCTAAGAAGGACTTAGTAGGGTTCATCTTTAATTGATGCTTACGCATTAGATCAAATAGTCTTCAAATCTTGGATGTGATCCTCCTTTTGTCGACTTTTGACTGCAATCATCAACGTAGCATTCGACTGTTTTTCGTGGTTCACGGAATATAGTGCTCATAGCTCGTTGATAAGTTGCTCCTGCATTCTTGAGACCGAATGGCATAACTGTATAACAGTATGTACCGATCGGCGTTCTGAAAGAAGTGTGTTTCTCATCTCTGGAAATTTTAATCTGATTGTACCCAGAATACCCGTCCATGAATGACATCCGTTCAAACCCACAGGTATTATCGATCATGACATCAGTAATTGGTAGAGGGAATTCGTCTTTAGGACATGCCGCATTGAGATCGCGGAAGTCTATGCATACTCTGATCTTGCCAGTCTTTTTAAGACAGGAACTATATTAGCCACCCAATCGGGATGTTGTTCCTCTCTAATAAACCCAGAGGCCATGAGTTTATTGACTTCAGCTTCAATTGCATCCATAATGTCTGGACGAAATCGTCGCTGTTGTTGTTTGACCGGTTTAGCATTCGGCATGATATTGAGTTTATGAGTTGCGATTTGTGGATCAAGTCCTGGCATATCTTCATAACTCCAAGCGAAGACATCATGTATTCACGAATAAGTTTGATCATGTCTTGCTTATCAGTTTCTGAAAGACTTTCACTGATGAATATTGGTTTGGGGGATCCCTCTTCACCAACATCTATTTGAACAAGTTTGTCTTCAGTCGGAGGTTCTTTTTGTTCGAATCGGAACTCCCATTGATTATCTAACCTTTGGGCCCATTGTTCTGATTCAGGTGAGATTTCAAACTTCTTCGTCTTCATCACTTTCTTCAGAACGGTCAATGGAGACCATGTTGGAAGACAGAATGTTGCAGTAGAAGTCACCGATACTTGTATCAGAATCCCAAGAGGTAGTACTAGAAGAATCAGATCTCTTATCTTCGTCAGATTCGGGATCTTCATGAGTATTGATAAAAGGAGTAGGAGCAATTAACCCAATCCGCATTTTGTCCTCCCATATTTCAGAGGAGGAATCCGAACAGGCATTTTTCTTCCTTTTCCACTATTGAGGCCAGTTCTGAAGTCATAGCCCATATTTTTAATGATGTCTTTAGATTGCTGACTATAACGACGTAGTTGTAATCTTCCAGTATCATCGTTTTTGTCATCATCTTCTAAATCAGAAGGATTCTGGGGCCCTTTGTAAAGACTATTGGAATGTCTCCTGGCTTTCTGCTGGGAACTAGAAAGTATGAAGTTTGTACTGATTCTAGGATACATCTGTATGAAAAGTCTGTACAACTCCTATGTTATTGTTCTCAAGTCATCTAACAAATGTAAATAACTATGAACATGATTACACACATCAAATACTGCAAAGATGGAGACTTTTCATTAAATTTAAAAGCAGCAATTTACATTGGAAGAAGGCTGAGCCTTAGAAATCTTAGCCAAATCAATGACTAAAGGGAGAAGAAGAACGAGAAGAAGTTTTGTTTCGATTAAGATCGATAACAAATGGCTCAGAAGAGGTGAGCTCCCTTAAGCCTGAGATGGAAGAGTAGTCCGCCCTCCAGGGATTACCAGAGTATCCTGTTTCATATGTGAAGATACAGGAACTGTAGTACGCCCATGACAGGAATGATCAGTGTATCTTGAGTAGACGACTGAGGTAATGGAGAGATCCGTCCACTTACTGGAATGATGAAAGAACCTTCTCCAGAGGGTTTGGAGATTGTTGCTGAGTAGTTCGACCTTTAACAGGGATTATTAAAGTCTCACTTTGTGAATCCTCTTTCTCCATAGCTTGTATCACCCTTGTATACTCTTCTTTGTACATCCGGGAATCATTGAAATAAGCTTCAACCCCATGGAAGGGATTTATATCAGCAACTTCCTTTTGTACTCTTCCATTGCTGTCAATGTATTTAAAACACTGATGAAGAGTAGAAGGCACCACATTATTTTCATGAAGAAAGGGCCTCCCCAAGAATTATAAGATCCCACGATCTCAATCACATAGAAAGTGACTTTGGATCTGAAATCACCTATCTGAAGTTTCAGGTGAATCTTTCCAAAGGTCGCTTCGGCTTTGATTGAATCCCAGGATAGTAGTAACCGTCTTGGAAAGCTTGTGAAGAGGGATTTTTAGTTCATCCAACAACTCTTTGGCATTATGCTTATAGCAGACCCTGGATCAATAGGATACGATCTATCTTCATCGTATCGATATAACCGGTGTAGTAGAGAGGCCGATCATGTCGATTATCCTCCAATAGCATGTCGTCTTGTGTAAAGGTGAATTTGGGATAATCTCCAATACACTGTTGCAATGTAAGCAAGTGGCAGGTTCTCACCTGGCTTTTTTAATTGTGCAAGACAAGAGTCAGCCTGAAGAAGTGCCTCACTTAACGTCTCCCGAGTCTCTTTGGAAAGACGTAGTTCAAAGGGACATTCTAGCTGGAGTATTAGCAAGTTGAGCTAGAATATCGAAGTTATAAGGTTTCTGAAGCCCAAGAAGAGGGGACTTCTTGATTGGTTTATCAAACCGAGCCTGTTGTTTGCCCTTCTCAGAGCTGTGGGCTTGGAAGGAATAGGCTCAACCGGTGCAGTTAAAGGAACAGGTGCTGTGGATAATTCTTCTTCAAGAGGAACATTAGGAGCATCTTTGTCACAGAGGGATATCAGGAGTATCCTCAGGATTCTTGGAATAATCCTTTAAATAAGGTTTCCCTGTTCTAGTAGCACCAGCAAGTGCTTCTTCCTTATCTTTCGGCTCTGTGTCGGAAACAGATCCGACAGAAGTCATATGACATGACTTAGTCTTTCCAGCCTTCTTGGACTTTCGGGAAGTAGTCTTTTGAAGAGGAGGAGATTCAAATCTGCCACTAGATCAGGATGAATCCATATGATTTCTCCTGTTTCCATAGTGATTGGCACTAATCCTTCAGACTGTGGAGGAGGAATATTCACTATTTCAAGAGTTGCCTTGGGAATAGGAACGATCCCGCTTTCAAGGAGTTGAGGAGAGAAATCTCCGAATTGCATAGAGACGTTGGAGGTGACGGTCTTCTCTTTCGGAGTAAGAGAGATAGCTCCAGATTTAATCATTTCCTGGATCTTTCCTTTCAGTACATAATATGTACGAATTGTGTGACCCAACATTCTGTGGTATGGACAGTATTTAGGATGATCCTCTTACCAGCTTCATCAGTTTCTTGATTTCAGGTAATTGTATTTTATTACCTTTCACAGACATTCAAAGATACCAAGGACATCGTCGTCATCAAAAGAGTATTCTTCTTTGGGGCGAGGTGCTCTTGGTTGTTGAGTCGTAGAGGCAGGAGGAGTTTGAACAGTCGATGCATCTTTACTCTGAAGATTAACTTCAAGGGTTTCTTTTCCCTGTGAGTATTGGATTTAGCATTATTGTTAGTACTTTGACTTGTTTCTTTGGGAGTCATCTGCACTCCTAAACCTATGAAAGTTTCAGCACTAATTTCAGCGACTTTGGCACTAACTATGAAGAAAGGCCAATCTTGAAATTGAGTAGATCCTGTCCACATGCTGATTTGGCAACAAATTTGATTTGCATGTGTCGATGGTAACAGCATCAGGAGTTCCAAGAGGCATCTTCAGAGCTTCTCTTCGAAACCGTTCAATAAAATCTTCTGTAGTTTCATTATTTTTCTGCTTGATTCTTATAAGAGCAGACATAGTCATGTCATTGAGCCCTTCATAGAACCGTTCAGGAATATTTGTTTGAAACCGGCAAATGAGGTAATGCACCCATCAGGGAGACTTCTATACCATTCATAAGTCGTTCCTTTGAGACATCCGACAAACACCCGAGTAAGGAGGGCGTCACTTGGTTGCAGCTGGTCAGTCATCACTTCAAAGTGATTGATAAATTGACTTGGAGAAATGGTTCCATCATAGAAGGAGATAGTAGGAGGCTTTATTTAGGAGGATACGATACTTGTTTCCATTCTATCGGATAAGGTTGCTTGATGCCCAACCTTTGTAAACCATCCTTCTGTTTGAATGCCTCAAATTGAGTTTTGAGATTCCTCAATTCTTCAGAACAACTCCGGAAGATTGTGGAGTTGTAGCTTGTAAGAATAGTTTAGGAGGGAACAACATTATAAGCACTACCGCCAGCTCCGGAGAGACTAGGATTTGGTTGAGCTTGTCTAGGAATATTGGATTGTACTGCTGGAGGAACTTGTACTGGACTTACACCAATGTCAATTGGTATGGCATCTGGTACAGTCTGTCGATTTTGCATTTGGGTTGCCATGAGTTTATACATCGACTTCATAGTATCAGCCATGGATTTCATTTGCTGTTCCAAAGAAGCAATTCTTTGTTCTTGAGGAGTCATGGAAGAAGAAGGTTCATCAGTATTCCCATCGACCATATATGTTGTGACGTACGAGGGTTGTTGATGAATTAGTGGATGTTGTTTGTTCTGAATCATTACTTTGTTTATCAAAGTCATTTTAGGAGAACTACCCCCAGTAGGAAGAGGTGGAAGTTGGATTCTCCAAGGAATTCAGAATCATCTTCAGAAATCAAAGTCCTTTGCTAGAGGCAAGGACTCTTGCTCTGGTGCCTCTGTATACCCATCTGGACTATCAGTTCTACCCCCATATCCCGAGAGGTCATGTTGACAGAAGCAAACAGAAGTTCGTCTTCATCAGGCATGGGCTCACACTGAATCCGATGAAGATAGATTGTCGTTTAGTTTGACATCTGCATTGCATTGTGACTCTCGTTGGAAGTCACATTCATGATCACATAGTCATGCTCCATTGATTGACATCTGCATTGAATTATGACTCTTGGCTGGAAGTCACATTCAGCATGATCCATTGACACAGAATTATTCCTTCTCTTCTGTTGAAGGTGTTCTCGTAAATCTGTCTGTGAAGATTGGGGTACATCAGAGAACATTCTTTGTGTATTTTTAGAAATATATTTCCGGTTTCTTGGGTCTTGATGGCTCTTGATTATATAGAGAGTGATTAATATGACCATAATTTCTAGCATACTCTGCTCTGGATCTCTTGCTTTTGTTCCCGATTGGTATGATTTTTTGACACCAGAAGTGCTTCCCAAACGGTTTGATTAAGTTTTGTTCTTAGATCAGTTGGAGGTAAAACATTGGTTTTTGAAACTTTGAGTTTTCCTTCCATTGATCTGGATATTTGCAGAGAAGAGAGTTTGAACCTTCCCTTGATTAGAGTTGGTAACAGACCCTCTTTTATAGACAAATTCTGTGCCCAATTCGAAGAAGTCATAGAAGAAGACATTAAGGAATGTTTCTTCTTAGACTTATTCAAGTTTTGAGACATAGAATGTCCAGAAGAGAGTAGTCAAAAGACCATCTCCTTTTCTTTAACTAACAAAATTGTCAGTCAAGCTGTTCCTGAAGTAAAACACAGGAGCAGAAGAAACAACTAAAGAGTTATTTCTTTTCGAAGGACTTTGCGTGGAGGAGTTCTAGCAGACCACCCCCAGTTCTAGTAGAACTTGGCAAAGAGAAGAAATAGCTAAAGAGCTATTCTTCTTAGGGTATGCTGGTGACAATTTGGCTAAGGAGCCAGTATTGTCAGCGTATAAGTCTTGGCTAAAGAGCCAGATTTGGTACACACACTGAGTCAGAGATTTGACTTGGAAATACACGCTGGAACAGATTTGGCTAAGGAGCCATATTGTCAGCGTGACTTTGAATTTAGAAATGCACGCGGAATAGGTTTTGCTAAGGAGCCAGTACTATCAGCGTGACTTTTGACTTTGAGATTGCACGCTGGAACAGATTTGGCTAAGGAGCCAGTGCTGTCAGC
>JANAVB010022029.1:0-22574 GCA_029216955.1 Iris pallida
GAGGAAGGTCAACAAACTGATGGCTTCTATGGCATTGGAATCTACTCATATAGGAATGAACTTGAACTGATGGGTGTTGTAGTCGATTTCAGCGAAGGATCGTCCTTTGTAGCATCTGGACTTCAGTTGCCAACAGAGCCAGGAGATGTTACGGCGGAAACTGCTCTCATGTTACTTCTCCTCCTCCACCATGGCTCTGGACCCATCTGCTCCTCCCTTCTTCCCTTCTTCTCATTCGACTATCTCGGCCTCCTATTCGGCCTACTATTCCGATACCGATACTTTGAACCTTGATCTTAACCCAAACCTATATACTGATCGATACTAATCCGCTACGCCCGATACTAAGTATATACGGTCGATACCGATAGCGATAGTCCGATACCGATAGCGATAGTCCGATACCGATAGTTCGATCGATACCGATAGTTCGATACCGATAGCGATAGTCCGATACCGATAGCGATAATTTAAAAGTTTATGGATTATGTGTTAATTAGTTCATGTTTTCATTTAGAGGTTATGCTCTAGTTTTCATCAAAGTCAATTCTTTTGTGTTTTGGATATGTTGTGTAGTTGTGATGGATGCTTCATATTTGTGATTCTGACTGACTTTACAGAATCTTTGACAATTGGGATATATTATATTATCTATGAAAGTTTTTATGGAAATGAATGTTATGTCTTGAACAAATGTGGAGAGTTGTGAATCTCCTACATTCTCCTACATTTTATAATTTAAAACCTATGGGTCTTACTATTCTACAAAATGAGCTCCTACATTTGAAATCTAGAATCTAGAAATTGGGATGAGCCTTACTAATGATGCTCTTAGGTAACATATTTAACAGATGAGATTTTCATGTTGCACTTACGCATTTTGTAGCTATAAACTGCTTAAGCAACAACATATTTAGAAGACCACCTATTCATGCAACTATCTCAAACTGACAATTATTTTGAGTAATCTCTTTCATTTCTATCGATACATGCCAAATATACTCTTTACCACATATAAAATAACACTAATACCCCGCTTTTCATCTCACACTAATAACTCACACACACATAATCATATACATACAAATACTAATCTAGTATTTCAAAACTCTCGACTTTGAAGAGTCATTTCTGTGTCAGTGTATACGACTCTCCTTGAAAGCTTTCATATTTGGTAGTAGACTACATTTTAAGTATTCTAGTATTTTTTTACCTTCGAAATAATTACTTAATTGACAATATTGTGTACGAATATTGTGTCGTGTCAGCCTGTCGTATCGTGTCTATGTCAGCACATCAGGAGGAGGGAGATAGGGTTAGGGTTTACCTTCCTTGGTCAGAATTGGGTCGGGGTCGGGGATGGAGCAGCGGCAGAGGGGACTAGTCGGGTCGACGTCGACGAGGAGACTTGACGGTGGAGGAGCGATGGAGGGTCGCCGGACGCCGCTGGAAAAGAGGTCACCGTGGGGAGGGGGTCGCCGCAGGGAGGGGGGTCGCCGTGTGGGGGGGGTGGTCGCCGCGGGGGGGGGGGGGGGGTGGTCGCCGGAGGAAGGGGACGCAAGAGGGACGAGGACACCAGTGGGCGAGCGGGGTCGCCGAGGTAGGGAACGAGGGAGAGGGGTGTCTCCGGAGGGAGGGGGTCGCCGGGGGGAGGGGCTCGCTGGTGGGAGGGGTCGCTGGTGGGAGGGGGTCGCCGGAGACGAGAGGGGGAAAGGGAGAAAGATTTGGGGCTCGAGCGGGAGAATAAAATTTTGGGTAAAAAAATAAAATCGATCTGGCCAGCAGAACCCTATATGAAATATTTAGCGACGTCATACGAAGACGTCGGTAAACGTCGCTAATATCAGTGATTTTAGCGACGTTCACCGACATATCCACGACGTACGTTTTATAATACAAAACTTAGTCGCAATACGTCGTTGAACGTCGCTAATAGTGACGTATTGCGACGTTATAAATTTACGTCGCTAAATTGCTAAAATATAGCGACGTCTTTCATAAACGTCGCTAATTACGTCGCTAATATGACTTATTTTGGTAGTGCCCGGAGAGCGACGAGCGCCATCCGTGTGTCGGAGAAGCTCGGAAAGTGCATGGATCCTATTTTAGAACATATATGGTTAGAAAATATATGATTGGATTTCCATATTTATTTTGATCATATATTTATGATTGGACCCTTCATATAGTAGCTTTCCATATAATTGGGCTTCCAATTATGGCAAGCCAATTATGATTGATTTTTTATTAAATATATGATTGATGCATATTGGAAGTTTCCATATATATTGGTCTTCCATGTATAGATTACCAAGGGCTTATAAAAGGGTGATGCATGCTAGTTCAAAACTCATCTCAAAACAAGAGTGATTTACAATCTTTGAGAGCGAGAGAGAGAATTAAGGACTATTGTGAAGGAGAGATTGCTTCGAATAATTTTTCGGCATCTCTTGTTCTTCGGAGTCCGCAATCAAAATTTTTCTTCTTTCAAGTGAGTTGTGGTGATCCGTGTTGGATCGGGAGGAGCTTGTAGACGGTGTATTCTCTTTATTCCATTAGTGGAGGTTAAATTTTTTGTGTTTGGCATTTTTGGTTTGTGTGTGCTTTTGCTCGGTTTTCTCGCATGACTTTCTAGTTTAGGGGAACGATTTTCGCGCTTCCTTCCCAATATATATATATATATATATATATATATATATATATATATATATATATATATGGTAATTGTATTACAGCCTCCTGATCCGAAGGCCTACAAACATGACCCGAAGGTAGGGCTGCAAATGAGCCAAGCCGTTCGCGCGCTGCTCAAAGCTCGGCTCGATAAAAGCTCGTTTGAGCTCGGTTCGTTTAGTAAACAAGCTGAGCTCAAGCTTCATTTTTGAGCTCATTTAATAAAAAAGCCAAGCTCAAGTTTAGAAGTACTTGGCTCGTTTATGAGCTCGCGAGCTGGCTCGTTTAGAAGTTCGTTTAGGGGCTTGTTTAGAAGCAGGTTTGTTCTTTGTTGAATTCTAATTTTATATATTTGTATAACAATATGGTTGTGAGCATTTATATGCTCTTAATAATTGATATTAAGAAAAAAAAATTTGATTAATTTTTTATAAATAAATTGTTAATATTACAAGTATTTGAATTCAAACTTAACTAGCTTGAAATCGAGTTCATTAAGCTCAAAATCAAGCTTAATGAGCTTGAAATAAAGTTGGGCGAGCTTGATTTTGAGCTTATTGAGCTTGTTTATCAAGCTTAAATCAAGCTTGCTTATCAAGTCAAGCTCGAGCTCAAACCAAGCTAAGCTCAAGCTTAATATATATAGACAAGCTCGAGCCAAGCTCAAGCTCTAAAAAAAAAAAAACTTATCAAGCTCGAGCTCGATTAATTCTAGTCAAGCCAAGCTCAAGCTTACAAAAGCTTGGCTCGGCTTGGCTCGTTTGCAGCCCTAACCGAAGGCCCATATTCAGTGGCGGATCCAGGATTAAAATCCACTGGGGGCACAGTCATAAGAGAGTTCGGAATAACGTTTCAAAAAAAGAGAGAATATAATAATATTATAGTATATTAAATATTATTATTTTTATACAATAAAATATTACATCTTACAATTGTTCTCTACGAACTTTCAAAATATTTAACTACGTACAATATCATTTGTAAAAAACTTTGATGTAACAATAAGAAAGTTTAGCTGGAATACTACCACATCAAAGAGAGTTGTAAAAAACTGCAAAACTATCTATGGGCTGGTGCACAATGGGTTGTAGTTTTCAAAATATTGTTCTCTGCGAATTTTTTAGGCTCCAACTAAGCTTTCTTATTATCTTCTTTAGTGAATACTACCACATCAAGTAAAGTAAATATTTAACTCAAATAAATTTTAAAAAAAAAACTACTAGAATATATATATATATATATATATATATATATATATATATATATATATATATATATATATATATATATAACTTATGTTACTATTAAGTGGTACTGTCCGTCCATTTTGACAGTAAAAAGTTGTAACTATTGAGAAAAATGATACAACATTTTTTTTTGTTGCGCCAATTATTGCAATATCCATTTCAACGACCTCATTTAATTTAATTTTTTGTATATATGTTTATGGAATTTGAGCCTGGGCTGACTACGCCTTCTGTACTTGGGTTTTGGATATTCATTTCTTTTTCCAAGATTTTGTTGTGCAATTTGCAAGGCAAATTATAAGGGCACAGCCTTTTTTACTCGGGGCTGTCCAAGTGACTGTTTTTCATTATTTACAAGTTTGCCACTGAAAAAATTACTCAGGACTATCCAAGTAGTAGGTATAAAAGATAAGTGTTATAATTTTTGTTTTCTTCCTCTCTCTCTCCATTCCTCACAAGAAGAAAAGAAGAAGAAGAACAAGAAGAAGGAAAAAAAAAAAAACAAGAACATCAATTTTTGCAAACGTAGTTTATTTTGATTTTTTGCTCTCTTCTAATTTCTCAAATCTCTTTCTCCAACCCTATTTTATTTTATTTTCTTCTTGTTTGGGCATTATGGATGAAACCCTAGTTGTAGAAGAAATTGGGTTATCAAATCTATCAAATCTATTAATCTATTAGTCTATTAACCAATTTTCTTTATTAATAGAAGAATTATGCATAAAATCCTAGTTTTAGAAGAAAACTATGGAAGAAATCCTAGTTGTAGAATAATTGGATTCATATCAGGACTGCCACAATTTCTGACAGTCCTAAAAGTATTGAGGCCTGCCAGAAATTGTGGCAGTCTTGAAATAGACTCGATGTACAACAGGACTGCCACAATTTCTGGCAGTCCTAGAAGTAATGAGGACTGTCAGAAATTGTGGCAGTCTTGAAATAGACTCGATGTATAACAGGACTGCCACAATTTCTGGCAGACCTAGAAGTAATAAGAACTGCCATGAATTGTGGCCGTCCTGAAAGGGACATGCTCTACAACAGGACTGTCACAATTTCTGGCAGTCCTAGACATATTGAGGACTGCCAGAAATTGTGGCAGTCCTGAAAGATATTTGCTGTACAGCAAGTTTCTTTCAGGACTGCCACAATTTCTGGCAGTCCTAAAATCGACATTTCCGAATGAAAAAATATGTTAGGGTTTATTTTAATCTTGATAATAGAGTGAAATATGCATTTTAGGATTTATTTCCATGCATTCTTTGTGAGGAAAGAAAT
Source organism: Iris pallida (assembly GCA_029216955.1). Classification (NCBI taxonomy): domain Eukaryota; kingdom Viridiplantae; phylum Streptophyta; class Magnoliopsida; order Asparagales; family Iridaceae; genus Iris; species Iris pallida. Next base: position 5,199 of record JANAVB010022029.1, read on the forward strand.
ATTTAACCTTTATTTTCATACATTTTATGGTTTATTTAATATTTTGGGTGCCATCGAAATTGGGAAAGAGAAGAAACTAGGTTTTGATGGAGATGGTGATGATGGAAATGGTGGAGAAGAAGATGATGATGATGATGAGAAAAAAATTAGGGTTTTGATGAAGATGTTAGAATGGAAATGGTGGAGAAGAAGAAGATGGATAGAAGAAGAAGAAGAAAACTAGGGTTTGTGAAGAGAGAGAGTGAAATTTAGAAATGAGAGTGATTTTTTGGGTTTGGGGGACTGTGGGCTTTTGACAGCCCCCTGAGTGGAATATTTGGATAGCCCTAGTAAAAGTTCCTCCCAACCTGGTTAGCCCTAATCCTGACTAGCCCCGAATAAAAAAGGCTGTGTCCTTATAATTAGCCATTTGCAAGGCATTCTTCACAAATGAGATTAAGTTGTCAAATTGGTAGGAGCCATCAAAAGTAGTGATGTCTACGTGAAATAGTGAAGTAGTACATGTATATATCATTCATGTATATGTGGTAGAGGAAACGAACAGTCACACTCACACAATGAAACCTAATATTCAAAGAATTAGAAAAACAAGGCTGATATCGTTCGATCTTTAAAGTTATTTTGAGTATTTAAGCCACATTCTCATTGACATGACTTTCGATTCACTAGTCGTTCGTTAGGGAGATGTGGAAGGAGAAGAACGTAATATGGGTATTTCTAAGAGTTAAAAAGAAAAGGATTTTTTTAGTAGAACATATCACACCATTTTACAACTTGCTTTCGTAATTATTTTTGACATCAAGTTTTGGACAGAGCATCTAGTGGAAGAGGTCCTAACAAAAAAAATAATAATAACTTTAAAATATTTTTAAAAAAAACACACACACACACACAAAAAAAAAAAAATAACTCTAAAATATTTTAAAACATATATATATATTGAAGCATCAAGTTGTTTTTTTTTTAGCATGACATCGCAAAGTATGCATTAAGTTGAAGCTTCTTTCGTAAGTTCCGTAACCACATCTTGACGAGTATGGGATTCAACAACCAGTGTGTTGATAGGGTTATGGAGTGTATATCCACGCCTACATTCCCAGTCCTTTAGTAAAAGGACCACCATGAGGCCATCTCCAATGGAGATTTCTAAATTTGAGTTTCTATCATACTTGTCAATTGTACTGTAAGAAAATTTTTATCCTAGTTGGTAAGAAAATTTCTATCATAGTCGGTAGAGTTTCTATATAGAAATTGTACAAACAACAAAACAATCTCTAGTGGTTCTCCATTGCTATCCTAGGTGGCAACAAATAAAATGATCAATTTAATGACGTGGGATCTCATATTAATTGGTATGAGAAATGGAATAAATTCTATGAGAGTTTCTACATGTATAAACTCTCATAGAAACTATCCATTCTACGTCATCGTCACGTAGGATAGAAATTGAGATAGAAATCACTATTGGGAGAAGTTTTTTCTAAATTGGAATTCTAATATAGAAATATGGGAGATAGAAATCCCCATTAGAGATGTCCTAAGAATTTTTCGGAAGCAACATAGGCTTGAGACAAGGTGACCCTTTTATCTCCATTCTTCACTATTATTTTGGAGTACTTTACCTCTATATGGATGTGGGTGTGGCTATCCATTGAAGGAGAATTATCCAGACGATGGCAGAGACAAGAGTAAGGGCAAGTTTGTTCTGACTATATATACTCAAATAAGAACTCGAAATAAGTGTGAAAGTGTACATTTGAGTGTGGAGAATAAGTGTGAAAGTGTACAATTGGTTGTTCTTTTTTGTAAACATTAAAAGTGATTGAAAATAAAAGCGGTCCCAGTGGACTTCAATGTTTGGAAATTTTATTTTTCTTCTCCACATTCAAATTCAATTTCAAGATGATGTGAACCATAAATGGTTGGCATACGCTTTCACGAACCAATTTTCCTATTTACCGATCTTATAGCATGCAACATCATCACAGTTTGAACTCTTTTATCATACAATTCCGAACAACCAACCATCATTTCTTTTTCACTCCACAAAGTCTTGGTAAATAGATTAAGATCCAAGTAGAATTAGTTGAAAACCCTACTTCTCCCACAAATTGAACAATGCTGACAGGAGACCGATTGTACATCTAAAGCTCTTTCAAAATGTAGTGTATACAAATTTGTAAGAAAATAAATGAAAGAGAACTGCTACGTTGCCCGCCTGCGGGCCAGCCCCCGCCACGTGTCGTTGTCCCATTGGCAGGTCAATCGGCATGGGACTCGTGAATACAGGGGGGCCAATCGGGTGCAGCCACGCGGCGGACGGGCCAGCCCGCCTGCGGACAAATTAGCTTTTCCTAAATGAAAAAAAAGAAGAAAACGGTGCAACACCACCCAAAACGGGCCACTCAAACTGAATCACTAAGAATATCAGAGATCAGGGCAACGGCACAGGAATTCTCCAGTGATGAAACTCGACCAAGTCTCTGTTAACAATTGATCTGTTGTGAAGCCAAAAAGTTTCTGCAGACTGGTGGAATTGCCTCACCTTCCTCTGCAGCTCCCACAAAATCCCCAGAGTAGCAGAACAAGGCTCAGTTTCTGCTGCATACACCCATAGGCACCGGAATTGTCGGCCTCGAGCTATCATCCCCTCGATCACCTCGTCTGACGTGGATAAAATGAGCTTATTAGGAAGGTGGCGATGTTGCAGGCACATCAACATAATAATGGAGAATTCACAAAGTAAAACTTACGGGGTATTGATTCTAGGTACTCTAGGAGTTGAGCCCCAATCTGAGTTGATGGCCACTTGATGGATATCTGGGTGTAGTCGATCACATTCTGGAAAGGTAGTTCCACTTGATCGGATAAGATGACCGGAACACATTCCTGTTTTTACAGTTCACTGCATTAGAAGAAAGGGTATCACATGCAAAACATGGACAAATTATGAAGTTCCGAGGAAATGTGTGTGCGAGCGTGTGTGTGTGTGTGTGTGTGTGTGAGAGAGAGAGAGAGAGAGAGAGAGAGAGAGAGAGAGACCACAAAGTAAGATTCATAAAAGCGAAGGGTCCATGATGATTCCCCACGGGGAGCAAGGCAGAACTTGGCATTTCTCAAGTGATTGAAGTATTCGATCCTTCCCAACTTGTTAGGTCCCGTCAGCTTCAACTCCGGAGCTTCCAACTGTTCATGAAATCAATATGCATGATAGATATCTGGAGGAAGGTGAAATTGCAAAGAAAAATCAAAACCAAGAGATACAGTCCTTTGTATGAAGCACTCTTCTTGAGAATGAACTATCGTGAGACAAAAGGAAATTAAATGTTATTTCATTCTAAAAATAAGTATCCATTGTGAAGTCCTTTGGCAGGTACATACTTCCTTATCTTACTATTTTGAATTTCGACATTAGTACTACCAAGGTTGAAAATGGAGTGGCATTTGTAACATATGATGACTCTGGACCACAAACAACACCAGTCGGGAACAGTAAAAGTAAAACCAAGTACAGAGTTAAAAGAAAGAGATTGAGAGGTTATGGAAGGAGAGAAGACACTGGAGCTCTTCTCTCCATTAAGTATTAACTTAACATGCTTCCCGGAGGTGGGATTGAAGCCTTGAAGGGAGTATGAAGAATGAATATACTCCCAAGTGAGGTTCACTAGCTGCAATCTTCTCTCTCCCCTGATCAAACTTGATGATACTGCTGTCAAATAATTCCAGTTTCTCCACATGAGACGAGTAATCTTTATTGATGTTATGCCCTTGCTTTAGGAGTCATGTGATCTCCATTTAACAACAAGAATCAATGACCATGCAAGCTAGTGGACACCCAGATAATAAACATCAATATGTTCAGGTTAAATTGTTCCATTTCTCTTTATCCCTTTCAATTTATCCAGGTAACTTTGAAGATTAGTGAGTGGTCATGTGATCTCCACAACAAGAATCAATGACCAGGCAAACTAGATGTAGCCAGGTAGCATCAATATCTTCAAGGAAATTTCTTCAATTTCTATAACCTTATCTCTGAAATTTCTATAGCCAGGTAGCATCAATATCCTAATTATGTCAAAATATCTCATGGCAGGATGAAAAGAAAAAAACTTCACATGAGAAAACAATAAATTGGATAGTGGACCGTCGAGAAAAAAAATTTGTCAAGCAACCTCTCCCCTAACATGGTATGGATCTCGAGGAAATTAATTATTACATGAAGCATCCTGTTTAGTTTAATTGGTAAGATGTATAGACTAAACATTTCAAGACAAACTCTCAAAAAGGGATTGTCATACGATAAATATATCAAGTCATAAGCATAGTTCATATGTTACAGATAAATTTTGGACATCCACACTGCGGCTAGTGTTGTTTAGAATTTATTCGTAGTATTGTTTAGAATTTATTCTTTTGACAACAATACAAATACACGATAGGTATAGTTTGTTCAGTTACTTGAGTATAATCCTCCATATTTTAGGGAATTCTTGGTTAGAGTGACTCATATGACAATTAGAAATATCATTATCATTCAAGACTTAGCCCATCAGAATGGGGTTCGCTATGGAGCATAAGGGAGCTCCATAAAGGATCGACCTAATGTCTACCCTCTATGTTGGTGACAAATTCCTTCCCAAGGTAACTATGAGCATGAGAGAGTCGTGTCATAAAAACTAAGCAGCTAGTTGGTAGGTTCGTAGACCTACCTTTTGGACATGGAACTCATGCAACCAAGGAACACCTTCCCCTAGACTATAAAGAGTCTAAACAGAGAGGTAAGATGATTGATACAATTTGCAATAGGGAATAACATTCATCTCTATGACACTTTAAGCCAAAGAGTGAAAAGGAATGCTAACTAGAAGTATCACAATACAAAATCTCACATACAATACCATTTTATCAATTTAATTTTCATCATTAATCTAATTCAACAATTGCAAACTTCTTTAATCTTCATTGAATGTCTTGGGTCCTGTGCTTATAATACCAAAAAAGAAAATTGTTTTACAAACATTGGAGTATAATAACATTGTGTTATCTAGATATCCACAATATAACACTATGATATCAGGAGTTCCTTAAATTTCCTAGTGATGTAATTCTTTGAGTACAGTATATAAGTGTCATCAACATAGTGTTGTCCACAGTTTAGCATTATGGTACCATTTATATAAAACTTCTGCTCGTATAAAATTATATACAGGAAAACCAGCTTCTATTAAAATGGACTTCCACATCTCGATCCTAGATGGATAAATATAAGTGGATACCAACTTTAATCAGAATTTCTGTAGTTTTTAACTTCCCCTTCTATCCACTCTAAACCCTAAAATCCAGGTTTATAAACAGTATGTTTTCTAATTTCATCTGTTCACATGTCTAAAACAATTTATCCTAGGGCAACCCAATGGATAAAACTTTTGGTAGAGGAAGGAAATGTCCTGGGTTAGAAACACACAGGGGGACATTACAGAAATTGGTTGGCCCTTACCTAAACAAATATTATCCAAAAACTTTTTAACTGCATACCAGTCTTTGATAAGTCTTGCATCTTTTTATAATGTGAAGAGTATAAATTGCAATTTGAAATGGATTATATTTTTCTTTTGTTAGTGCCGGGGCACAATTTTTCGATGGATAACTGAGAAAATGAAACAATTGTAAAAACAATGTTTCAAATCAACACTTCAAGGAAGTTGATTCTGAATTACGAGAATCTAAAAAGATTTCGTAATCAACAGCAATCAGATCGTAGTACTTCTAAAAAGAAGATACAATCAGGATTACTGGCAGCAACGAAGAAGGTGACTGGCGAAAGATGGAAGAACTCCTGCTGGGGTGAATAATCACCGTTGCTCAAAGCTTTATTCGCCCTACACGAACAGCTTCTAGGAACCAGCAAGTTCGTCGGAGAACTTGGAACACTCCTGCTCTTCTGACTCCTCGGATGGACACGAAACTCTCGTGCAAAAGCAACGCTGGTGCGGCGCCTTTCCTCTCTCTCTCTCTTGAAGGCTACTGGAAGATCAGAACTGTGTTAAAGAACACTTCTGAATTCTCTGTTTACCTTGTGTTAAAAAACACTTTGTAAACTTTCTGTGGTGGCTTCTCTTTCTATTCTGTAATTAGCCTTGAGAGAGAGAGAGGATGCCTTATATAGGCCCTGCAGCAACTGTTCGGTTGCCACAAAGTTAGGGACGTGGTAAAAACCACCCCGAACATGTAGCAACCGTCCAGAACGTGCAAACGCACGTTCTGCTGCAAGTTGCGCCAACTGCGCACACCCCGCGCTCCTTGCACTCTGCGCGACAGAGCGCGCACTGACCTGCACACACTGCGCGCACTGCACAACCCGAGCAACCCGCGCAACTCAGCGCAACCCAGCGCAACCTGGGCGCGCACCTGGACAGCGCAACTAGGCTTGCGCAACTGGGCATGCGCACCTGGGCAGCGCAACTGGGCTTGCGCAACGTGGCAGCGCAAGTGGCTCGCGCAACGAGCGCAACTAAAGCGCACTATGCGCCTAGCAACGATGCTGACGTGCTAAGTGCAAAGTGCGCCAACAAAACGCCATATTACGCCTCATGAGCCCGAGCCCGAGTCCGAGTCCGAGTCCGAGTCCGAGTCCGAGTCCGAGTCCGAGTCCGAGTCCGAGTCCGAGTCGCTAAGTCCCTACGGGGCTTAGCTCCATGGAAATAAATTTCCCAAGAGCAAAAAGCATGAATGCTTTAATTGTTGATTTTAGCCTTTTTTCCATTAGAAAAATAACCCCACATGGCAAACCCATGTGCACCTCCACACCACATGTGCATCTCCAATAATAGCAAAGCTAATATATAGAGATACAATCTCTTTGTTTTTTCCGATGTGGGACTAAAGTTTCTAAAGGAACAAACCAAAACTCCAACAATCCTCCACATATCTCTATATATGGGTATAAGTGTTCCCCACAGTAACTGTCCATCATGCATTAGGAGAGATGTCGCTGACGACTTGAATCTTCCCGTATGGATCAAAAATCAGACTATAATACAAGAATGGACTAAGCCTTGAATTCTGCATCATAGCTGAAATTCTTTCCACTCACATAATGTAGTTACATGTGCTTCTGGCTACACATTAAAGGCCCTGTGCCAGCATGGTTTCAGTGTATAATTTTGGGCGTCTACAAGTTTACCTTAAGAGACGGCATGATATCTCTTTGTCCATACACTATAGGTGAGTTCATTATAAAGAGACATGGCATGAAGCGCTTTGCGCTTCCCTTGCGGTGCTACGCCGCCATGACATGGCTTAAAGCCGAGGCCTTACCCCGTACCGGAAACCTCATCGTAGTGTCATACTACTGTAGCATGAGGCAACCGCCTCTTTGTAGTGCCAAACTACCCAGCATGAAGCCTTAGGCTCCCTTGCGGTGTTACGCCGCAACGACATGGCTTGCAAGGCCGAGGCTTTATCCCTAACCGGGTACCTCATCGTGGTGTCGTGCCACTGTAACATGAGGAACTCCTCCTCTTTGTAGTGCTGACTACACCCCTCTTTATATTTAACATACAGCATTAGGCTAACTGCCTATTTGCGGTGCAACGCCGCTGTGACTTGGCCTGCAAAGCCGAGGCTTTATCCTATCACTGGACAGCACCCCACATATAGGAACCTCATTGTGGAGTCATCCCACTGTAGCATGGAGTTTCACTCCTTGTAGTGCTGCTCTACCGTGCCTCCTGTAAAGCACACCAGGCATTCACTCTGCCTGAAAACTCATTAAGGCAATTAAGCCAACCTTCCCACAGGAACCGTTTTTCGCAGAAAACAACTGTAGACAACAGTGGTTATAGGTCCGTAACCTCTCCATGCCCAATAGAACATGTACCCACCGTTCCTGATATTCTTCCGATTAGTGGTCCTCCCTTGAACCAAAAGCTAGATGCCTAGTAGATAAATCTTTGAACTAATAGCATAAAACTTTATGGTAGGAATACAATAATACAATATCAGAATGCCTTCAAGCCTATTTTACAAGCTGTGTCATCGACCAGCTGGCGCTTGAGGTCCTTGGTGAACGGATCCGCCGGGTTCTCCTGACTCCGAACATCAATTACTGCAATAACACCTCTCTTGATAAGATCATGTACTGTCCTGTGCTTCAACCGCACAGTCCTCTTCTTTCCGTTGAAGAGGTCATTTGATGCCACCGCCGCAGTCGCCTGGTTGTCGCAGTATATCGGTATCGCCGGTATTTGCGTCCCAACCATTGGAAGATCATACATGAGCTCCCGAAGCCATTCTGCTTCCTCGCTGCGGTATCAAGTGCAAAGAACTCAGATTCCATGGATGACCGCGAGAGCATAGTCTGCTTCTTCGATTTCCACGATAAAGCAGCTCCACCCATTGTGAAAATGAATCCACCTGTGGACCTCTCGCTCTCCACCTCTGAGCACCAGCTGGCATCACTGAAGCCTTCCACTACCGGCGGATCTTCGCTGTAGTACAGTGCATATGTCTGAGTTTTCTTGAGATATCTCATAATCCGTTTCACAGCTTTCCAGTGTTCCGCACCTGGGTTGCTCGTGAAACGACTCAGCATTCCCACGACGAAAGCTATGTCAGGCCTTGTGGCAGTAGTAGCATACATCAAACTTCCGATTACGCTTGCATACTCCAGCTGCCTGACGCTTTTCCCTGAATTAGGCTTCAGCTTCAGATCACACATGTACGGCGTATCGATCCCTGGAAGATTTCGATATCCATAACGAGTGATCATTTTCTCAATATAATGAGACTGTGACAGCGCTAGTCCAGTGTCTGTCCGGATGATCTTGATCCCTAAGATCACATCAGCTTCCCCCAAGTCCTTCATACTGAACTTGCTTGAGATGAATTTCTTTGTCTCCGTGACACAGCTAATATCCGTACCTAGGATAAGCACGTCGTCCACGTACAGACAAACGATCACACCTCTTCCATCAGCGAACTTCGTGTAAACACACTTGTCCGTATCGCTGACCATGTAGCCATTTGACCTTATAACTTTGTCAAATTTCTCATGCCACATCTTGGGAGCCTGTTTAAGACCGTACAAGGATTTCACCAACTTGCACACTTCGTCTTCAAGACCCCTGATGACAAATTCCTCTGGCTGTTGCATGTAAATCTCTTCGGTCAGCTCGCCATTTAGGAAAGCCGTATTCACATCCATCTGATGTATCACCATCTTATGTATTGCTGCGAGAGCAATCAACATTCTGATGGTGGTCATCCGGGCTACTGGAGCATACGTGTCAAAATAGTCAATCCCCTACTTCTGAGAAAACCCTTGGCTACCAACCTAGCCTTGAACTTGTCAATAGTTCCGTCTGCTTTTATCTTCTTCTTGAAGATCCATTTGCATCCGATGGGTTTCGCTCCTTCAGGAAGATCAACCAACACCCAAGTGTTATTTGAGGTGATAGAATCAAATTCATTGTCAATCGTCTCCTTCCAGAAAACCGCGTCTCTGGTCTTCATCGCCTCATCATAGGTAAGCGGATCTGCTTCCACATGATAGGTGACAAAGTCACTTCCGAAGTCCTTCGGCCTCCTCACTCGCTTCGTTGACGGCTCAGCGAGATCTGGTTCAACCGTTGTTTCAACATCTTCTTGGAACACATCTTCATTGAAGACCTGCGCACCCTCATTGTTCTCCGGAACATCCACAAGAACAATATTCCTGTGCCTTGCAAATTTGTCTTCAAAATATTCTGCGTCGCGAGATTCAATGATATGATTTGACTCAATATCAAGAAATCTCCGAGCATCACTCTTCTCGGCATACCCCAAGAAGATCGTCTTAGTAGTCCTTGTCCCAAGCTTCTGAATCTTCAGATCTGGAAGCTTGACATATGCCAGACACCCCCACACTCGAATGACATTCAAGTTAGGTCTGACCTTGAACCAAAGTTCATGAGGAGTAACGTCTGAAGTTGCATGAGGCACTCTATTTAGAATAAAAGTGGCCGTCAATGCAGCTTCTCCCCAGTAGTACTTAGGAAGACCAGCAGTCAACAACATTGAGTTAATCATTTCTGTTAACGTTATGTTCTTCCTCTCTGCTACTCCGTTTGATTGAGGAGAGTACGGAGCCGTAGTCTCATTGACAATTCCATGTTCTTTGCAGAACGATGCAAATTCATGAGACCTGTACTCCCCACCTCGATCACTTCTTATCCTTTTGAGTTGTTGTCCAGTCTGCCGCAACTTCGGCTTTGAACTCCTTGAACTTCTCGAATGCTTCGTCTTTAGCCTTCAGCAAGTAGACGAACGCATACTTTGAGAAGTCATCGATGAAGGTTATGAAATACTTCACCCCGGCCTTTGTAGAGAACTGTTTGAAGTCACAGATATCGGAGTGTACCAACTCCAGAAGATCTGTACTTCGATTAATCCGAGGAAAGGGTTTCCTTGTGATCTTTGTTTGAGCACAAACTTCACATTTCTCTACCTTACCCCCACACTTGGAGATAAGTCATAGACTAGACATTCTGTTTATTCGTTTACAATGAACATGTCCTAGCCTATTATGCCACAACTCAAGAGTATAAGCAGAAGGAGTGATTTCATTAATCACATTAATTACATTGGACTGATTTACAAGCTGAATTTTGAACATTCCTTCGGTATAAAAAGCTTTTCCGAAATATGTTCCCTTGATAGATATCACCATCTGGCCAGCATTGATGTCCATCCTGAGGCCTGCTTTGCAGAGTAGGCCTCCTGAGATCAGGTTCTTGGCGATAGCAGGTACGTGCTTCACGCCTTGAAGCGTCAGAGACTTCCCCGAAGTCAGCTTCAACACCACCGTCCCGATCCCGAGCACTTCAGCTTGTGCCTGGTTCGCCATCATAACCACTTCAGAAGTAGGTATATAGGTGGTGAACCACTCCTTACTGGAGCAGACATGGCAGGAGGCTCCAGTGTCTACCCACCAGTCAGAGTCAGTCCTTACCGCATCAACCTGCGCAATCATAGCAACAATGTCAGTGATCATAGATACCTTACTAGGCTCTCCTTGCTCTGATTGCTTGGTCTTTGCTTTGCACTCATTCTTAAAGTGGCCTTTCTTGCCACACTTGAAGCAAGGCATTTGAGACTTTGGCTTCTTTTTCTTGATAGAAGTTCCCTTGACTTTTAGATTGTCAGGGTCCTTCTTCTTGCTGTGGGAAGCCGCCTGCTTTTCCCTTGGTTCCTTGGTATGAACCAGATTGGCGTTAGCCAATTGCTTGGACAGTGTGTCCACCTTCAGTTGAGCCCGCATCTGGTCCTCAACATAGATTTTCTGCAAGAGATCTTCAAGGCTGATCTCAAGCTTCTTCCTATGCATGTTTGCATAGAACTTGCTCCACCCAGCGGGGAGCTTTGAGACAATCCCTCCAACAATAAACTTGTCGGGGAGGGGCATCGCCTCGTCTTCCAGCTTCTGTCGCAGTTTCGGGAACTCCTTCACCTGTGGCAGCATAGATTTTTCGTCCTCAAAGAGCCATTTGTGATTTTTTTTCAACCACAAATATCTTGCTCCTGTTCTTGTCTTCTTCGTACAGTTTCTCCAGAGACTCTCATATGTCTCTGGCAATTGTCTTCTTACTGTAGGATTCTGCTAGGGAATCCTCCATAGCATTCAGGATAAGCAGCTGCAAATGCTATTTTCTCTTCTCCACTTGGCCTGAAGTTTAGTAGCCGCAGTGATTGCGGCAGCAGACCGAGTATCTGGAACGGTAGGTTCTTCCTCCAGAAGCACGTGATCTACGTCTTTGAGTTGAAGGGTGAGATATACCTTCCTCTTCCAGACTTGGTAATGTTCTCCATCAAACTTTTCTAACTTGCAAAAGTCAGAATTGAAGAGTGAAACATTAACGTTTTCCATCGTAGCGATAAAGCTTTGAGATTGTTAGTGCCGGAGCACAATTTTTCGATGGAAAACTGAGAAAATGAAACTATTGTAAAAACAATGTTTCAAATCAACACTTCAAGGAAGTTGATTCTGAATTACGAGAATCTAAAAAGATTTCATAATCAACAGCAATCAGATCGTAGTACTTCTAAAAAGAAGATACAATCAGGATTACTGGCAGCAACGAAGAAGGTGACTGACGAGAGATGGAAGAACTCTTGCTGGGGTGAATAATCACCGTTGCTCAAAGCTTTATTCGTCCTACACAAACAGCTTCCAGGAACCAGCAAGTTTGTCGGAGAACTTGGAACACTCCTGCTCTTCTGACTCCTCGGATGGACACGAACTCTCGTGCAAAAGCAACGCTGGTGCGGCGCCTTTCCTCTCTCTCTTGAAGGCTACTGGAAGATCAGAACTGTGTTAAAGAACACTTCTGAATTCTCTGTTTACTTGTGTTAAAAAACACTTTGTAAACTTTCTGTGGTGGCTTCTCTTTCTATTCTGTAATTAGCCTTGAGAGAGAGAGAGGATGCCTTATAGGCCCTGCAGCAACTGTTCGGTTGCCACAAAGTTAGGGACGTGGTAAAAACCACGTGCTAAGTGCAAAGTGCGCCAACAAAACGCCACATTACGCCTCATGAGCCCATGAGCCCGAGTCCGAGTCCGAGTCCGAGTCCGAGTCGCTAAGCCCCTACGGGGCTTAGCTCCATGGAAATAAATTTCCCAAGAGCAAAAAGCATGAATGCTTTAATTGTTAATTTTAGCCTTTTTCCCATTAGAAAAATAACCCCACATGGCAAACCCATGTGCACCTCCACACCACATGTGCATCTCCAATAATAGCAAAGCAAATATATAGAGATACAATCTCTTTGTTTTTTCCGATGTGGGACTAAAGTTTTCTAAAGGAAAAAACCAAAACTCCAACATCTTTTACTTGCTCTTGAAAGAGAGAACAATGGTACATCAATTTTCAGTAGTGGAAGGGAGAAGTGGTTGATGAGGAAGGAGGCGGGTGGGACATTAGGATTGGGTAGTAGAAGGGAGAAGTGAAAGAAATTTTCAGTAGAGAAAGATAGGAGATGAGATCTAGGGCTAGGGAGCCCCCTGCTCTAGTGCCATGTTGAAAGGGGGAATAATGGGATGCTTTATTGAGGCACCATGAGGCCTTGTTTATATGAGTTGAGAGAGCCTCACATTACATTATTAGGTATGGGACTAGAAAAGAAACTAAATAATATGAGATACATAATACTCTCTTAAACTTGCCATATAAGTGTTACGATTATGAAGAACAAATAATACATCAATGTTATTGGAAATAAAGCTTCTTGATTCCGTTTTTAAAACATTGGAAAAAGGAAAATAATAAAAGGCTAACCTTATCAGGATATTGCTGGGAAAGCTCCACCAGTTGGAGACGACCAACTTTTCCTTGGGCACGTCCTAGAAAGTTGGCCAAATATTTCCTCTTTGACAAGGGAATGGGCGAGACTACAGTCGACCCATAAAATGTAGTCATCCCATCATCAACATTACCAGGAACTATAATGTCTTTCCATGTATTAAAAGAACTTATGTCTCGCTTATCTGTCCGATCCCCCTGTATTAACGGAACAGAAACAATTCAACCAAGTCCTATAGGCAGCTTACATTAACACAGAAACATCAACTTATACTATGATTAAAAAAACTCAGTGGCAAAAATAAATCAAAGTATGCAGTCAAGCATATTTGATAATATGATATATGAAGTTTTAAATTGCATTTCAATGGACACTCATTTAATAATAAGGAATGTCAAACAATGCTAACTGTACTGCAGCACCAGAATATATGCCAAACCACTACTCTGTTGAGTACTCATCATAGAAGGAATTAACCTATGGCTTCTGTGAATTAGGACCACACAAAATGAGATAATCCCAGCAGAAAAATGATACAATGAATAACAACTTAAATATAACATTTTTGTGTATGTAATCCAACTACAGATGCACGTGAACTTCCTAGAATTAGAAAACTCATGCCTACTAACAACTCTCTCACTGAAAATCACGATAAACTGAAAATAGTGCAATATCAAGACAATTGTAATTGTTGAGAAGACTGAGTTCTATTACAGAGACTAATCAACTGGTCAGCTTGTCCTGCTGTGCAGCTGCTGAAATTAGTGGACTTTCTTGGCCAGGAAAACCAGTTGATTGTCTGGGAAATTTGGAGAATTATAATAGTCTATGAACAGCCCCATGTTGTATAAATCTTTTATGTTAAGAAGCAAAATATTCTAACTTCTTTTTCTTCCTTTCCATGGAATTTGCTCATATAAGCTAGATTGACATGGTACCACAACCATCCTGACCTACATAGGTCTGTGAGAATCTTTTTTCTTCTTTCCAGACCTCTTAAATTACATTAGCTCTTTTTGGATATAGGATATCTCATTCGTCTTTGCATGGATTTAACACGCATGTGTTAAGTTTGTTGAGATATGTGTCAATGATCCTTGTAATCAGAAGCTATCTTGCAAGGATCGTGTTTTGCTTGGTAGAGAGTGAATTGACTATTTTCTGTGGTAGAGAGTGAATTGACTATTGTCTTTGTATCTGTTTTCTATATCGGTACTAATATCCATCGACTAAGTACCTACAGAAATTTGTCTTCATTATGGCTGACTCAAACAAAAAGGACTGGGAATCTAGATACCAATATGGAAATATGTTTATACTACAGGATTTTCTTTCCATGGTTTCCACCAAATCCAATGGTGGAAACTATGCACAATAGGCAGTTCAGTGGTGACATCTTTGTTGGAAAATAAAAGGTTCGTATCTGACAAATGACCTTCCAGCTGCTAGCAACCAACAATATCGTAAATGGTTACTACAGATAAGGGAAGGAAACCCCTTCAACCTAAACCTCGCTAATATAGCACGTTCTTCCACCACAGGATATAAAGTCCTTTTAACACAGTCCCTTCAACCTAAATGTTCTCTTAACATATGGAAGCAAAATCCCTTCCTTTTACCTCCATATTTATCAATCCCCTAATTCCTCCTCATAGCACTATTTAGTCTTTAAGAGTACTGAGATATTATTCTAAGCAACACTAAGTAGTAGAAAAGACTTCATAACTATTGGGCACAACAATCAGAAGCTAATTCAACAAGTATATAAGTTTGACATCAATCTTCTGCAAAGGCAATTTCATAACAAGTCAAAGGTATTGCACAGTGTACCTCTGGAGTAAGAATGATTGAACGATTCAAAAACGTTGCCCAAGAGCGAAATAAATGAGCACCAGCACCACTGCAATTAATGATGAAGTTGTGTTACAACACACTTGGAAGTTGCAGATAATTTAAATCAACAAACATCATCGTTAGCCTACCGAGTAATGTGATATGCTTGGAATATTCATAATAAAAGTGAGAAATTAGCGTACCTTGGGAAAACAAACACATGGTTGCGACCACCGGACAGGCGGAAATATGGCATTTGACTTAGCACCTGAGTTAAAATAATAATAATACCATGAGCAAATAGGGGCTTCGATTTTACTAGTTACTTCTATGCAAGAGAATATACTTTAAAAAAAAAAAATCTATGTCACAACAATAAATGATGGTGGTCTATCTAAATCTTTTCTCATGCAAGTGGTGCCAGCTATGAAGCACAGATGTGAAAAAAATAGGACCAAGATTGATGGCTGGTTGTTCAATAACATCAGCCTCTTTGTTCTCTATGGAGCAAGATAAGAATCTCCATAAAACCTATAAGGTAAGTTTGCCAAGGAACAGGAACACCTCCAATATTCTCCTCAACCAACACTGTCTATATGTAGGAAAGATCATTACAAGTAGAACATCATGCTTGTTAGCAAGTCCACATGCGATCAGAAACATAGGGAACTACAAGAAACAAATATTAAATAGTGCAATCTAGCAAAATGAAAAGAAGAAAAAACACACATTATACACATGCCATGTACACCCTTTTTGAACAGTTACATCAAACTAAGGAGGACTTTAGGCGTAGGACTAATGGAAGATGCCATAGATTTGAGCATAATATCTTACCTTCACGTATGTCTGGTTGATTTCCTTATCGTCTAAACCACCCATCATCCTAACACATTTAACATAAGATGGAACAAAGAAAAAATCTGCTTCCTCTTTCTTCAACGTCCGGAACTTTGACTTGAGAAGTAACTGATGTATTTTGACCTAAACAGAAAACCAAAATATAAGTAAGGAAAGATTAGAACTTATATATTATATATATATATATATATATATATATATATATATACAACCTCAACTACATATTCAATCAAGATGCTTCTTCCATATATTAAGCCTAACTGAGCAAAATCCTAAGGTTCACTTAACCAAAGTCAAGTCAGTTATGGTTACCCTTTGCTTTTCTATAACAAAGTTTTAGGCTATAGATCCGTCAAAAGCAACATCAATGTGCCTGTAAGCCATAGTTAGCGTAGGAAGCATGGACATCCAAAATGATTTGCTGTATCATTCACAGAACAGGCACTCTGAAATACACTAGGACAAGCCAAAATCAGTGTTGTGTCCGTATCCTGTTGTGTCATATTTGTGTCCATGCAACATATTGCTTACAAAATGTTTGAAACCACCAAGTTCAAATGAAGATCACACCAAGAAACAAGCCGACATGTCATTCATGAACCTAACAAGTACTTATATTGTTGAAGAAAATGCTATGTCAGGGATATGTCCAATAAATAGTCACACCGTACCAATAGCACAATATACATATTTTAAATTATCGTTTTGAGTACACTGGTTTAGCTTCTCCGATATAATCAGAAGTTATGATCAACCATGAATATAAAATCTAAAACCTTTCAGACAACTAAGTAAGCATACTACATTTTGGTAACATCTATGTTGCACGGACACATTTACGAGTCTTACGACATGACACGATATGTACACGGCGACATGTACACGGCACCTATGTTGGTGTATCCTGGTGTATTGTGGAGTGTCCATTGAATGTCAGATACATGTCCATGGAGTGTCTGATACGTTTCAGACACGACACGGCCACATTTTTTGAGTGTCCATGCTTCCTAGGGTAACATGTGTGCCAACAAGTAGCATATTTACTACATGGTATTACCACAGGTGATAACAGGATCTCTATTCCTAACCGTATTTTATTCTATTCTTCAAAAAGAAGTTCTGGGAGTAAGATAACCAACTTGACAAGATGATGGCAACACGCAAGGTGATGCATCAAGCCAAATCGGGAAACCTGACGTGACTTGGGTTAGCGATGACCCGTTCAGCATAATCAGTTTCGGTAGATTTTGCAGAACTTTTCAGATTCTTTTAAGATTAGCTCAGGTCAGTATTGCGGGAATAAATCAAGCAAATCTACTCATATCTTTCTTTGACTATGAC
>JANAVB010022030.1:2500-75000 GCA_029216955.1 Iris pallida
ATGCATAGACGTCACGTCTCGTGTCGCTTTGTATCCTAAATGGTTGTACTACTCAATTTCTATCGTAATCCATATTCTAGTATGTAACATGTTCTTATAGGAAAAACACGATCTAGATTGCATGACGTTTTTCTTCAAAATGCTTGGTGTTTCGCACAAAACTGGTATATGTTGACGTATGTAGGGTAGGATGGCCAAAACCAAAGTCTTCTTAGTGTCCCTTTGGATTTTACAATGTGGATGGACTAAGAAGAAAGAGAACAACTTGACGGCAACTCTAGAAAGGGGTGAATGGAGTGTGTATCACAATTACCCAACAAAAGTAAGGTTAAATACTAATTTAAAAATAATAACAGCAAGTACGGAAAGTAACAGAGTCAGAAGTCACAAACGCAAACATTGTGATGTATACCGATATCCCTCGTTGAGGAATAATCTAGTCCCATGTACTCTTGTTCGATGTTAATCCACTATTTGTGAAATAGCATACAACACAAGCTTTGATTCGAAGGCTTGTCGACTTCTTACAACCACACGCTTTGATCTGAAGAGCTTGCCGACTTCAATACTTTATGAAAAGTAAACTTGAAATTTTCCAAGTAATTATAACTCGAGCAACTTCTAATCAAATGCTGCACTTAGGCACTTAGAGGGCTTTCTGAAGTTGTTAGTTGGAGATGAAAAAAAGGTTTAAGCTCAGATGGTGTATCTCAAATAGATAGATGAAAGTAAGAAAGAATGAATGAGATTGAGTGTAAATAGTATAGAATTCTACTCTATTTATAGGCTTTTTCTGAACCAAGTTCAGGCATAGTTCGGTTCCTAAACGTTCAAAAATTCGAACGTTGGAGCCCGGTCTACAAGAAGAATGAGTCGAACTAGGATTTTTGGTTTTTGGGCTGACCGAGTTCGGTTAGGGACCGAACTCTGACCGATTTTTATTTATCGATTTACGTAATGTTGGGTTCAAGAATTGTTTTGGACTTTTGGTTGGTTTTGATCAGATTTTTTGGTAGGTTTACTTGAGTGGACTTGAATGCCATCTAGTAGCCAAGTGCGACTCGATTTACAAACCTCCTAGACTCAAATAAAATAAAAAATATATATAATGAATTGCATAGAACTAGATATCAACTTTTGAATAGTCTAATTGACATAACAGCAATGACTTCGTTGCAGTTGGGATTCGAGTTGAGTTATATCGGATCAAGGTTCAGTTAGTTATCAAAATCAAGTTGACCACGATCAATTGGGCCAACAATCTCCCCCATTTGGATAATTAAAAAACGATGACTGATACGACAATTGTTTCTTCTTGGATACGAAGAAATAAGAACAGCTACAATGGCTCCCTCGCAATGTATCGAATAGCTACCGAGTATCAGCATGTACATATTTTTCTTCCTCCTTTGTTATTCATCGAAACTGAATGCTCTCCAATAATTTGTGAAGCATAAGACAAAACAAAAAAAAGTGAAGCAATATAACATATAAAGAATGATAAGCCAACATAACATAGTAGCATTGTAATATGATTTGATATTCTTGCTACATAGAACAGAGTCAAACACAAAATAGATAACCAACAAAAAAATATTGCATATTAAGTGATCTTTAAACCTTGAACACAACAAACAAATAGAATCTCCAAAAAAATACCGTAGAATAACGACAAAAAGAACTACAAGATGGTGCACAGTATCAAAATAAAGAAATACATGGTGGTGTAGTGTCTCAAAATAAAATACTAATAATGATAAACTGAGAACATCATAATCAGTATCTATCCGAACGCAAACTCCAATCCAAAATAGTGAAGCAACACTGATCATCACCGGGAGGATGATCATTTGCAGTTCGGATCATAGAAAGCAGCAGTTGGGTCCAAGTAACATTGAACATATGGGTCATCGATCCGGTAGCCTGAGTAGCGAGGATGAGGGACTATAGGATTAGGACCACCAGGGAGATGTGCAAGACTCCATTGAATATCAACAAGGGTGTTGATGATGGCATAGGCTTGCAGCAATAGTCATGCATTTTGAATCTGTCTCTGATCAGTGCCTACAAGGAATCCAGTGTTGTAGTACCGACACGAGTGGAATGTCCAAAAGATCTAGATCATGAATTAGCCTGAGGAGAAGGAACATGTGGAGGTGGAATAGCCCCAAAACTATGAGACTTGGAAAGAAAGTCAGAAGCAGAAAGCGAAGGACAAACATCGAGAGGGATGTGGCAATGTTTAAAGATCATCGACAAGAACATGACATAAAGGAGGTTATGCCTTTTCTTCGTTGTGTTGATCATGGAAGTCATGATAGTTCATGGAAGATTGAAAGGAATGTGATAATACAAATGGTAAAGAGCTACGATTTTGAGATATGTAATTTCATCGACAGGTCTAATCTTTGGTAGAATTGTAGAAAATACAACACGATGAAGTTCATAAAAATGACTTTTTAGATATCTAGCCAAGAGACATACAGGAGAATGGGGATTTGGTTCACACAGTATCTTTGAAAGAATCAAGAGATATGTTGGACTCAAGTCGAAAATGAGGACAGTTAATTAGGCATCACCCGTATTTGGAATGTTGAGCATCTCGTCCAGTTCCTTGTCATCAAAATTAATTTGAAAACCACATACGTTTGATAGATACGATCATGTTCAATAGTTAGGTTACAGTTGAACATATGAATTGCATTCAAATAAATACGATGGCTAGTAGATACGAGATTATCCAAACATAAACTCGAAAGTATGAAAAATATTATGAAAAGATGGTAAAATTAGTTGGATTTCTAGGACATATGTTGCCTGTGCAGAAATCATTGAACTAATCATTAGAAGTCTCGAATGATATAAAATGAGTGCTATCAAAGTTTACTTCTTGGGGCATGGATGGACAAAACAACGAATAATAAACAATATCATAATGAAGATTAGACGAAGAAGTATCATATGTTTTTCTCTTCTTGCTACTACTACCCCTAACAAGTTTAGGAGCCATGCATGAAGAAATTGAAAAGAAAAAGAGAGAATACCTTCAAAGACATTTAAAATAAGGAGGAGAGCCCAGAGGAAAGCTGTTACGCCCCGCTCCCGTAGGAGCGATCGTCCTCGCTAAGGCGTGATGCCGCATGAGCCTACATTGCGCTTGTGCAAGACGGGTTCCATAACGATCGATTTCAGTGGCTGCGACGGGGTCGTCGCACAGAAGTCCCAAGCAGAGACATTGAATAATAGCAGCAGAAATTTGAAGCAAACACAAGTTAATCAAAAGAAGCTCTTTATTGATATTGAAACAAATGTTACAATGGAGCACAAGGTCAAGATTACAAGTCACTCAAGCTCACTCTTCTCACATTACAAGTCACTCAGCTCTCTCTCATCTCTCAATACAAGCCTTGAGCCAACGGATGCTTTGGAAGGCGACGTCCATACATTATGTCATATATAAGTCGTGACTCCGTGTGGCCGCACACTTCGAATCGCCAAGGAACTCCGTGCCTCGACGCATCCAAGCGAGCTTCGCGCCATGAGCTTCTACCTGTGCCTGCACATAAAAACTATGTGGGTGTCAGTACTCAACTGTACTGGTGGAATGAGTTCCTCGCCCACCCATACAAACCTGACACGTTCATTTACTTTGTACAATATTGTCCCTTTTGATTGTCTTTCTACTCTTGTCTTAGGATTATTTTAGGACCGACGCCTTGGCCTATTTTGTGTCTCTAGACCATCCCGTACTTGCAACAACAACGTCAACTCAACAACGTTAACCTATCAAGTCGTACTTGCCTTTCGACCAAAATTAGAGACGCAACTACGCGATGCGGCTCCATTTCCATGTGATCGTACTAGGAATCCATCGTGCCGTGCCTCGCAACTTAGGGTGACTAAACCATATTGCCGCCTCGCAACCCTTTCTACTTCAATCACCAATAGACCCAATGAGCGTCCACCGAATACTTGCCTTTCGGCTCAGCTATCCCGCTCACATTCACCCACAGTTTCCTCTTAGGCCGGAACGGTCCTGTAGCCCCGGGTTGTCGTCCGTGGAAATAAATCGCCCTTGTCGACAAGTTGTCCAATGACCACGCAAGACTCGACTCAAACTGACGTCTCACACAGTCATCCTTTTTTCAGTGTTATCCTCTTTTTCAAAACCAATATCAAGACTTCTATCATTTGAGACCCCTCGACGACCCACGGTCGCGAGCATTCTTTCCATGTTACCATATCATTTTATTCAACTCATGAATGTCTATTCGATAGTCCTTTCTCCAAAACTCATCAAATCAACCGTGGTTCATGCCTTAAACACTAAGTTCGTGCATCGTGCCGTAAACCGACTTACGTTTTACGCGACGCTATCGCCCAAGTCATACTTTATATGACGGGCCTTGAGACCGTAAGACAATATGGTTATACCCAACTGTAGAACTCGTAGGACCGTACTTGCTACCACTCCGATAGCCTAACATAACTTGCCTGACTTAAACACACAACGACTCGACGAGCAAAGGTTGCGTCAAGCCTCGTATTGCAGAAACGTGCCGCACATGCGTTCGACTTTTGAACGACCAAGTCATTTGGGTGCCTAGACTTATGTCATAAGCCGTACAACGCAACTTAACTCATGGGGCAAGCCAAGGCTATGCCAAGCCTTGGACGATAGGACCGTGTATGCTTTATGAAGCATTTATGCAGGCAACGCCTATGACTTAGGCTACGTTCATAACTTTGCCTACTCAACCAACTTTTCTTCTCCCATGCCACGGGACGAAGGACCGAGTGTCATTTTCAAAGTACGCCGTACACCAACTCTAAGCCGACCGTTGGACCTTTCTATATTCTAACTCAATTCGACCTGTCGGGATTATTCCCTTATCTATGTGGATTCGTCTCTCTTTTATTATCAAGCCTACTTGTGCAAGTTGAAAATATACGATTTATTATGTGAAGGCTAAGATGAGGCAAGTTCACCGAAACTACCCCACCTGAATGTCGAGGAGACGTCTCGAACGAACGAGTCTTCGAGCAGCCATTTCAAGGCTAAGTCGATTCCTCCGATTGACTGAGCAGGACGGGGCACTACATCATACACCACTCAGAAAAAGTTTTATCATCGAAACTAACTGAGTACTTACTCATTGACTTATCACTCGATATTCATCGACTCTCGCAACACTACTCCGATGTATTTCTTAAATTTGAGCCACGCTCGTGCTATCCACAATCCTTTCTTCAAAACTCATGATCTCAAAATCTTCGACATTTTCTCGTTCCTCAAGTCTCACTTGAATTCAACGTATCACTTATTTGGATCATGCACACATTCCAGGCGTCCCCGAAATACATGCATTTCAACCAAGCCTTGTGATAGTGATTCCAATCCCACCTATCGATTCATCCACTCAATCCCAAAAATCAATCGTACCGATGCTAACTCTCGCAACATGGACATCTCGCCTAGCCGCTAGGCCATCTCTCCAGGCTAAGGTCAATTGTCAGTATTGGAATCATAGTTCCCAAACAACAATATCAACATTGACCCCATCCTAAGGTCAAACCAAGTTGATAGCACGGGGTTTTCTACCCAAGCTCGCATCACTCCAATTTCTAAATATCGAACATCGATTCCCTACACACATCCCAACATTCATCGCACGGGGTCTGAGTCATTCAGCAAAGCCATCCTATCGTAAGTTCATTCAACCAAATCTTCGATACATCAATATCGTTCGACCAACAAGCCATTTCACATAGTCTATCTCTTCGAATACGTGCGAATAATTCGCCTATCAATCCTTCCAAATCAAACACGCTACGACACAATTCATCGCTAAACCATAATTCACATTTCATACTCCCTAAGTCATTTATCCCAATTCATGAAATTGATCACAAGGTCATCTGACTTAACAATACGTTGCGCCCTGATCTCACGCGAGTCAGATTATCCACGGTGGGCATGAATCACCATGTACGCTCCCACAGGATAATCATCCTCATCGGAACGTAACTCTTGTTCAAGTCTAGACTAATTCATTCTCGATACGCGGATTGGACCTACTCAATCCTCAAGTTTATTTCATTCATCAATCGTAAGTCCTAACATCCTCGAATTTTCCTTCGTATCAAAATAATAAGTCAAGACAATCCTAGTTCTCGTGTTCTAATTTTTTTCGAGTTCGATTATTCCTGCGATATGAATCACCATGTCAGCGCTCATGCAGAACGATCGCCCAAAATCTGACGTGACGTATGTGCGAGGCTAGAGTTACGCTCGCGCAAGACAAGATCGTCGACGTTGTGGTTATCAACTTAACCATCAAGACATGATCATTTTCATCCAACATTCATCTCAATCAAAATCCTAAGTATAGCGTCCAACCGAACAATAACACTTACACGATCGTCATTCCTCGAATTAGAGAGCCCCCGAGTTATCGCATATCGATCTTTGATACGCCTCAATACCATCGATGATATGCGTAACCTGACGATCTTCCTTTGCAACGAATTTTGAGTCGTGCGAATGATGCTATCGTCCGACTGGATAATCTCTTCGACATTCAAATTCAAGTTCGATCATTATCCCTCGCATCATTCACAACATCAATTTCTTCAAACCCAAATTTGCATATTGTTCATCCGTCTATCTTAAGTCATCGAGCAACATTTTTTTCAATTCACATCATTTCTTGCTAACTCAAATCATCTAACAACATCCATTCTAATCCTCAAAGTTATTTGCGTAACTTCAAGATCAAACCTTTCATGCACGCTATCTTCCCGTCGTGCTAACTTTTTGTATACGATTTGCATCAATTTCCTCGATCAAGTCATCCATTTGTACACCCTAACTTTTTCTTCGATTCAATTTTACCTACTCAATCATTTTCGCGTTTTATACTTCGTACAATCCTCAATCCCGTGCACGTTCCGTGCGCGTCCATTTCTAGGTTGTTCGAATCGACTCGTCAAATCTCAAGACTACAACTTATTCAATGATACTCAATCTACGGCTTTGTACACACGCGACGCTTTTGATAGACTCACCGACACCCCGTATACTCAATAGATCGACCGACATCCCTGAGGCTATCGCATACACCACTTAGGGATGAAGTCATTCAACAAATTCTCAACTTATCATTTGATTCAAAATCGACTTCTTTAAATTTTTCGATCAAACCATTCCTCGAATTTCAAGCACGCTCACCTATATCGCACCGACGTTATCGTCGCTCGATAGCACCCCTATCGATAGTCATCTCACTTTACTCAATCGAGTTCAACTCATTCTAACTCGAAACATTATGAATCTCGCACTCGACTTTGCTAGGGTCGACGTAACTTTGGTGTATATGCCTAGCCTGACTTAGCCAACCGTGCTTACGCGAACCATCTTTTTGTTTTGTCAAAAACTGTTTTCCTATATTTTGCAAAATAGTTAGACTTATTGTATGGACATCCGTGGGACATTTGAGAGAGAGTGCACCAACGATATCAACTTTGCAGAAGCAACACTTCAGAGTTTGCGGAAACAACAGAGTTAAAGAATTCAATCGATAGTCCAAGGACGTAAAGCCGTGCTCTGATAGCATTATGTCACGCCCCGCTCCCGTAGGAGCGATCGTCCTCGCTAAGGCGTGATCCTGCATGAGCCTAGATTGCGCTCGTGTAAGGCGGATTCCATAACGGTCGATTTCAGCGGCTGCGACGGAGTCGTCACACAGAAGTCCCAAGCAGAGACATTGAATAATAGCAGCAAAAATTTGAAGCAAACACAAGTTAATCAAAATAAGCTCTTTATTGATATTGAAACAAAGGTTACAATGGGCACAATGTCAAGATTACAAGTCACTCAAGCTCACTCTTCTCACATTACAAGTCACTCAGCTCTCTCTTATCTCTCAATACAAGTCTTGAGCCAGCGGATGCTTTGGAAGGCGACGTCCATACATTATGTCATGTATAAATCTTGACTCCGTGCGACCATACGCTTCGAATTGCCAAGGAACTCCGTGCCTCGACGCATCCAAGCGAGCTCCGTGCTACGAGCTTCTACCTGTGCCTGTACATGAAAACTATGTGGGTGTCAGTACTCAACTGTACTGGTGGAATGACCTCCTCGCCCTCCTATACAAAACTGACACGTTCATTTACTTTGTGCAACATAGTCCCTTTTGATTGTCTTTCTATTCTTGCCTTAGGATTATTTTAGGACCGACGACTTGGCCTATTTTGTGTCTCTAGACCATCCCGTGCTTGCAACAATAACGTCGACTCAACAACGTTAACCTATCTAGTCGTGCTTGCCTTTCGGCCAAAATCAGAGACGCAACTACGCGATGAGGCTCCATTTCCATGTGATCGTGCTAGGAATCTATCGTGTCGTACCTCCCAACTCAGGGTGACTAAACCATATTGCCGCCTCGCGGCCCTTTCTACTTCAATCACCAACTGACCCAATCAGGACTTGTGGACTAAATGTCACTCGACCGACTTTGCCTTGCGGCATCTCCTGACTTAAACCCAAGATAACTCAATCATAACTATGCAACTTAAATGCCGACAATATAAGACTCGAAGCCACATCTCGTGCGAAAGCACGTCGCCTACGTTGCAACCAAATCTTAGGTCCAACATTGTGTTCTAAATGTACACACATATTCAACTTGACTTCTTGATATAGTGCACACAATACTCGACTCAATCTAAAGGCACACTTGCAGATTGTCGCCCGTGCCGACTCATCTATATGAGATCACTAGCATGACAAGCTATCTTGGACACATAGCTGGTATAGGATGGACCGGTATTCGCAAGTAGCTGGCCCCAATAAGCGTCCACTGAATACTTGCCTTTCGACTAAGCTATCCCGCTCACATTCACCCACGGTTTTCTCCTACGCCGGAACGGTCCCGTGGCCCCGGGTTGTCGTCCGAGGAAACAAATCGCCCTTGTCGACAAGTTGTCCAATGACCATGTAAGACTCGACTCAAACTGATGTCTCATACAGTCATCCTTCTTTTAGTGTTACCCTCTCTTTCAAAACCAATATCAAGACTTCTATCATTTGAGATCCCTCGACGACCCACGGTCGCGAGCATTCTTTCCATGTTACCATATCATTTCATTCAACTCATGAATGCCTATTCGATAGTCCTTTCTCTAAAACTCATCAAATCAATCGTGGTTCATGCCTTAAATACTAAGTCTGTGCATCGTGTCTTAAACCGACTTACGTTTTACGCGACGCTATCGCCTAAGTCATACTTTATATGACGGGCCTCGAGACCGTAAGACTATGTGGTTATACCCAACCGTAGAACTCGTAGGACCGTACTTGCTACCACTCCGATATAACATAACTTGCCTGACTTAAACGCATAACGAATCGACGAACAAAGGCCGCGTCAAGCCTCGTATTGCAAAAATGTGCCGCGCATGCGTTCGACTTCTGAACGACCAAGTCATTTGGGTGCCTAGACTTATGTCATAAGCCGTACAACGCAACTTAACTCATGGGGCAAGCCAAGGCTATGCCAAGCCTTGGACGATAGGACCGTGCATGCTTTATGAAGTATTTATGCGGACAACGCCTATGACTTAGGCTACGTTCATAACTTCGCCTACTCAACCAACTTTCCTTCTTCCAAGCCACGGGACGAAGGACCGAGTGTCATTTTCAAAGCATGCCGTGCACCAACTCTAAGCCGACCGTTGGACCTTTCCATATTCTAACTCAATTCGACCTGTCGGAATTATTTTCTTATCTATGTGGATTCGTCTCTCTTTTATTATCAAGCCTACTTGTGCAAGTTGAAAACATGCGATTTATTATGTGAAGGCTAAGATGAGGTAAGTTCACCGAAACTACCCCACTTGAATGTCGAGGAGTCGCCTCGACCGAGCGAGTCTTCGAGCAGCCGTTTCAAGGCTAAGTCTGAACGCCGTCGGCGTTTTGATTCCTCCAATTGACTGAGCGGGATGGGACACTACATCATACACCACTCAGAAAAAGTTTCATCCTCGAAACTAACTGATTACTTACTCATTGACTTATCACTCGATATTCAACGACTCTCGAACACACTACTCTGATGCATTTCTCAAATTCGAGCCACGCTCGTGCTATCCACAATCCTTTCTTCAAAACTCACGATCTCAAAATCTTTGACATTTTCTTGTTCCTCAAGTCTCACTTGAATTCAACGTATCACTTAGTTTGGATCATGCACACATTCCAGGCATCCCCGAAATACATGCATTTCAACCAAGCCTTGTGATAGTGATTCCAATCCCACCTATCGATTCATCCACTCAATCCTAAAAATCAATCGTACCGATGCTAACTCTCGCAACATGGACATCTCG
The DNA here is from genome assembly GCA_029216955.1 of Iris pallida. Lineage (NCBI taxonomy): Eukaryota > Viridiplantae > Streptophyta > Magnoliopsida > Asparagales > Iridaceae > Iris > Iris pallida. The sequence goes on from JANAVB010022030.1 coordinate 12,893, forward strand.
TCTAGCCGCTAGGCCATCTCTCCAGGCTACGGTCAATTGTCAGTATTGGAATCATAGTTCCCAAACAACAATATCAACACTGACCCCATCCTAAGGTCAAACCAAGTTGATAGCATGGGATTTTCTACCCAAGCTCGCATCACTTCGATTTTTAAACATCGAGCATCGATTCCCTACACACATTCCAATATTCGTCGCACGGGTTCTGAGTCATTCAACAAAGCCATCATATCGTAAGTTCACTCAACCAAATCTTTGATACATCAATATCGCTCGACCAATAAGCCATTTCACATAGTCTATCTCTTCGAACACGTGCGACATAATTTGTCTATCAATCCTTCCAAATCAAACACGCTACGACACAATTTATCGCTAAACTATAATTCACATTTTATACTCTCTAAGTCATTTATCTTAATTTACGAAATCGATCACAAGGTCATCTGACTTAACAATATGTTGTGCCCCGATCTCACGCGAGTCAGATTATCCATGGTGGGCATGAATCACCATGCACGCTCCCACGGGATAATCATCCTCATAGGGACGTAACTCTTGTTCAAGTCTAGACTAATTCATTCTCGATGCGCGGATTGGACCTACTCAATCCTCAAGTTTATTTCATTCATCAATCGCAAGTCCTAACATCCTCAAATTTGCCTTCGCATCAAACCAACAAGTCGAGACAATCTAAGTTGTCGCGTCCTGATTTTTTTTCGAGTTCGATTATTCCTGCCACATGAATCACCATGTCAGCGCTCAAGCGGAACGATCGTCCTAAATCCGATGCGACGCATGTGCGAGGCTAGAGTTACGCTCACGCAAGACAAGATCGTCGACATTGTGGTTATCAACTTAACCATCAAGACACGATCATTTTCATCCAACCTTCATCTCAATCAAAATCCTAAGTATAGCATCCAACCGAACAATAACACTTGCACGATTGTCATTCCTCGAATTAGAGTGCCCCCGAGTTATCGCATATCGATCTTTGATATGCCTCAATACCATCGATGATATGCGTAACCTGACGATCTTCCTTTGCAACGAATTTTGAGTTGTGCGAATGATGCTATCGTCCGACTGAATAATCTCTTCGACATTCAAATTCAAGTTCGATCATTATCCCTCGCATCATTCACAACATCAATTTTTTTCAAACCCAAATTTGTATATTGTTCATCCGTCTATCTTAAGTCATCGAGCAACATTTTTTTTTCATTCACATCATTCCTTGCTAACTCAAATTATCTAACAACATCCATTCCAATCCTCAAAGTCATTTTCGTAACTTCAAAATCAAACCTTTCATGCACGCTATCTTCCTGTCGTACTAACTTTTTGTATACGATCCGCATCAATTTTCTCGATCAAGTCATCCATTCGTACATCCTAACTTTTTCCTCGATTCGATTTCACCTACTCAATTGTTTTTGCGCTTCATACTTCGCACAATCCTCATCCCGTGCACGTTCCGTGCGCGTCCATTTCTAGGTTGTCCGAGCTCTCTAGCCTAGTGGTATTAGAGCGGACATCCGGAGGGGCCGGCAAGGTTCGAGCCTCCCAATTGTGTGTGTGCGTGTGATTTCAAAAAAAAAAAATCTCAAGACTACAACTTATTTACTGATACTCAATCTACGGCTTTGCACACACGCGACGCTTGCTGATAGGCTCACCGACACCCCGTATCCTCAATCGATCGACCGACATCCCTGAGCCTATCGCATACACCACTCAGGGATGAAGTCATTCAACAAATCCTCAACTTATCATTTGATTCAAATCAACTTCTTCAAATTTTTCGTTCAAACCATTCCTCGAATTTCAAGCACGCTCACCTATATCTCACTGACGTTATCGTCGCTCGATAGCACCCCTATCGATAGTCATCTCACTTTACTCAATCGAGTTCAACTCATTCTAGCTCGAAATATTACGAATCCCGCACTCGACTTTGCTAGGGTCGACGTAACTTTGGTGTATATGCCCAGCCCGACTTAGCTAACCATGCTTACGCGAACCATCTTTTTGTTTTATCAAAAACTGTTTTCCTATATTTTACAAACAGTTAGACTTATTGTATGGACATCCGTGGGACACTTGAGAGAGAGCGCACCAACGATATCAACTTTGCAGAAGCAACACTTTAGAGTTTGCGGAAACAACAGAGTTAAAGAATTCAATCGATAGTCCAAGGACGTAAAGCCATGCTCTGATAACATTATGTCACGTCCCGCTCCCGTAGGAGCGATCGTCCTCGCTAAGGCGTGATGCCGCACGAGCCTAGGTTGCACTCGTGCAAGGCAGGTTCCATAACGGCCAATTTCAGTGGCTGCGACAGGGTCGTTGCACAGAAGTCCCAAGTAGAGACATTGAATAATAGCAGCGAAAATTTAAAGAAAACACATGTTAATCAAAAGAAGCTCTTTATTGATATTGAAACAAAGTTTACAATAGGGCACAAGGTCAAGATTACAAGTCACTCAAGCTCACTCTTCTCACATTATAAGTCACTCAGCTCTCTCTCATCTCTCAATACAAGTCTTGAGCCAGCGGATGCTTTGGAAGGTGTCACGACCCGCACCCGATTTTCGGATACGAGCTCGTGAGTAAGCCAGCTACGTATCGAGCGGACTCCAGCCCGTCTCGAGTACGTATAAGCTGTCAAGGTCATGGTATCATATCTAATCTAAATTGTATCTCAATCCACATGAATATTGTAAAACAAGAATGAACAATTATGGGTCATGGTCTGCAGCCCATTAGCATATTGTTCGATTAGACTCCAAGAATGATATGAGTCTATAAATAAACAGAGTATATCATGGTACTGAATATAAAGCACGAAAAGATAATAAAAAAATATCACAAGCAAATACCTGTATCAAACATCGCAATCCTCTACCATCCTGCTCTGCTAACTAACTCCATGCAGTCGCTAATCCTGAAGAGATCATCAGGTCCTCAGAGGACTAGCAAGATACATAAAACATGCCTATCTAACAGTTTAATCATGCAATAATATATACTGGATATAAACAGGAACTAGACAGAAGACTGACAAGTGGCTACTGACAGGTAACTATAAACACGGATACAGGATCAAGTACGCATAAATGAACTGCTGGTAGATCAATGGATAACCAACCCTCGCCCCGATTGTGGACTCGCAGGTCAGTTTCAAGACAAGTCACCCTCGCCCCGATTGTGAACTCGTAGGTGCAAAAGCAACCCTCGTCCCGTGTGTGGACTCGCAAGTTATGGGAAAGACAAAGAAATAGCAGTTCACTCACTCATATTTACAGACACGACTTAGTCAAGACACGGGTGAAGACACGACACGACCCATCACGATACACAAAAGAACCAATCAATATGAACTAACAAGGCTAACCATGTATAAAGACTATAGCTATACTAGCATGTACGATATACAAATCACAAGTAATAACCAACTAGTAAACTATATACTAATAGAAATATGCATGTAAATAAACTGTAGAGGGAGGCAAGGTATACTTGCCTGGTGGCAAGCGCGAAGAATCAGTAAATACCGTCAACTGGTACACCATAACGTCCAAGTCATCACAACTGTCTCCGAAAGCTGAAACAAACATCGCCAACATTCTCAGAATAGTCAAATTAGCTAGGATTTCCTGTCCTTAAGTCCAATTCTTGACACAGGAGCAAAACGATAATTTTAGGCAAAAACGATGTCCGCCGTTGGACCCGCTTTGCACCGAAAAGCATGCCAGAGTCAACGGTCTCTAAGTCATCAAACTACATGTCTACAGATCCAGTTTCTGATACGAACCCAATCGTATGTCCAGAGTTGGATTCCAACGGGCCGTGCACAAAATCGCCCGTTGAGTTGGACCGTGGGGCCCGTAAAACGGCGATTTTACCAACTGTCTCAGAATCGGACCAAACTTGGCATACAAGACCAGAAAATCAATACGGTCTTGTTGGCATAAGTTTCGTCTCGATCTGACGAGCGTGCACAAAATAATTGAGAAATTTCCAAAGTGCACGATACGGTGAATTTTGACAGATACGCATCAAATTCGTCGCGCACACGCGACCCAATTTAAATTCCGTCAAAACCCACACGACCACGAAGCCGTTACGCAGCTTTCGATACTTATGGTGCGCTACCACGTCGCCCGGAATGGCGGGACGCACGTCGTATCGGAGGATTTCTAAGTTTTTGAAAATGGTTTTTGATGGTTTTTGAATTCGAATATCTTTGTACATACTTGATAAAAACTGAATCTTCAAAATAGGTTTAAATCTCGTATATATTAACTAAAACTATTTCAAATAGGTTTTCAAAAACTCTTACTATCTGGCTCGGGAATACCCTTCTAAAACAGGGTTCTAGCTGCTTACATATCCTGTTTTTTTGGACATTGCTCGTCAGTTTTCACATCGATTTCGTGAATCGATGGCTCGACCAGATTAAATCTTACTTGCTAGGATATCTAGGGGGTCATATAAGGTTCCTAGATCAGTTTACAAAATTTAAAACGGTTAAGTATTGGGGAAGAAAACGGTCAGCGAAGATGGTACCTTGCTGTCGAGTTTGCAGAGTAGGGTGCTCTGTCCTGCCGAGCGCGAGGACGTCCGTCGTCGGCCGGCGGCTCGTGCCGGCATCCTTGCGACGGTTTAGACTGCCTGGTGGTTGCGCCTAGGGTGGGAGATGATGGACGTTTAGGGTTTACGAGTTCTTTTCCTTCCGTTCTTTCTACTGATGTGCGGATATACGCACATATATGATCTGGGAGGGGGCTGTTCACTGAGCGGGGCCGGGCTTCGGTTGGGCCTAGCTCGGCCTGGGCTCTGCTGTGCTGGGGAGCTCGGGTTGGGGCTTGATGTAGCTGCTGCTTTACTTTCCAATTGATGCTCAAATGAGCTTAAGACCACCTTCAGGAACACTTACATGGTTGTGGCTTGGACTTAGCTTGTAGGGTCTGCTTATGGCTGGACTGGGGGCTTTGCAGCTGTTTATGGGGCGGGCCTGGGCTGGCCTTAGCTCGGGCTGGGCTCAGCCCTGGTGGGCCTAGGCTGGGATTCCTATGTTTTTCTTTTTCTTTTATTAATAATTATACATATATATATATATATATATATATATATATATATATATATATATATATATATATATAAAAAAAATATATATATATATATATATATATATATACCTTGCCTCCCTCTACAGTTTATTTACATGCATATTTCTATTAGTATATAGTTTTACTAGTTGGTTATTACTTGTGATTTGTATATCGTACATGCTAGTATAGCTATAGTCCTTATGCATGGTTAGCCTTGTTAATTCATATTGGATTGGTTCTCTCGTGTATCGTGATTGCGTCGTGTCGTGTCTTCACCTGTGTCTTGACTGAGTCGTGTCTGCAAGTCTGTGTGAGTGAACTGTTATTCTTTGTCTTTTCCATAACCTGCGAGTCCACACACGGGGCGAGGGTTGCCTTTGCACCTGCGAGTCCACAATCGGGGCGAGGGTGACTTGTCTTGAAACTGACCTGCGAGTCCACAATCGGGGCGAGGGTTGGTTATCCATTGATCTACCAGCAGTTCATTTATGCGTACTTGATCCTGTATCCGTGTTCATAGTTACCTGTCAGTAGCCACTTGTCAGTCTTCTGTCTAGTTCCTGTTTATATCCAGTATATATTATTGCATGATTAAACTGTTAGATAGGCATGTTTTATGTATCTTGCTATTCCTCTGAGGACCTGATGATCTCTTCAGGATTAGCGACTGCATGGAGTTAGTTAGCAGAGCAGGATGGTAGAGGATTACGATGTTTGATACAGGTATTTGCTTGTGATATTTTTTTATTATCTTTCGTGCTTTATATTCAGTACCATGATATACTCTGTTTATTTATAGACTCATATCATTCTTGGAGTCTAATCGAACAATATGCTAATGGGCTGCAGACCATGACCCATACTTGTTCATTCTTGTTTATATGATTCATGTGGATTGAGATATAGTTTAGATTAGATATGATACCATGACCTTGACAGCTTATACGTACTCGAGTCGGGCTGGAGTCCGCTCGATACGTAGTTGGCTTGCTCACGAGCTCGCATCCGAAAGGCAGGTTCCATAACGGCCAATTTCAGCGGCTGCGACGGGGTCGTCGCACAGAAGTCCCAAGTAGAGATATTGAATAATAGTAGCAGAAATTTAAAGCAAACACATGTTAATCAAAAGAAGCTCTTTATTGATATTGAAACAAAGTTTACAATGGGGCACAAGGTCAAGATTACAAGTCACTCAAGCTCACTCTTTTCACATTACAAGTCACTCAGCTCTCTCTCTTCTCTCAATACAAGTCTTGAGCCAGCGGATGCTTTGGAAGGCGACGTCCATACATTATGTCATGTATAAGTCTTGACTCCATACGGCCGTACGCTTCGAATCGCCAAGGAACTCCGTGCCTCGACGCATCCAAGCGAGCTTCGCGCCACGAGCTTCTACATGTGTCTGCATATGTAAACTATGTGGGTGTCAGTACTCAACTGTACTGGTGGAATGAGCTCCTCACCCACCCATACAAAACCGACACGTTCATTTACTTTGTGCAACATAGTCCCTTTTGATTGTCTTTCTACTCTTGCCTTAGGATTATTTTAGGACCGACGCCTTGGTCTATTTTGTGTCTCTAGACCATCCCGTGCTTGCAACAACAACATCGACTCAACAACGTTAACCTATCAAGTCGTGCTTGTCTTTCGGCCAAAATCAGAGACACAACTACGCGATAAGGCTCCATTTCGATGTGATCGTGCTAGGAATCCATCGTGTCGTGCCTCGCAACTCAGGATGACTAAACCATATTGCCGCCTCGCGGCCCTTTCTACTTCAATCACCAACTGACCCAATCAGAACTTGTGGACTAAACGTCACTCGACCGACTTTGCCTTGCGGCATCTCCTGACTTAAACCCAAGACAACTCAATCATAACTATGTAACTTATATGTCGACAACATAAGACTCGATGCCACATCTCGTGCCGAAGCACGTCGCCTACGTTACAACCAAATCTTAGGTCCAACATTATATTCTAACTGTACACACACATTCAACTCGACTTCTTGATATAGTGCACTCAATACTCGACTCAATCTAAAGGCACATTTGCAGATTGTCGCCCGTGCCGACTCATCTATATGAGGTTATTAGCATGACAAGCTATCTTGGACACATAGCTGGTATAGGATGGACCGATATTCGCAAGTAGCTGGTCCCAATGAGCGTCCACTGAATACTTGCCTTTCGACTAAGCTATCCCTCTCACATTCATCCAGGTTTCCTCCTACGCCGGAACGGTCCCGTGGCCCCGGGTTGTCGTCCGAGGAAACAAATCGCCCTTGTCGACAAGTTGTCCAATGACCATGCAAGACTCGACTCAAACTGACGTCTCACACAGTCATCCTTCTTTCAGTGTTACCCTCTCTTTCAAAACCAATATCAAGACTTCTATCATTTGAGACCCCTCGACGACCCACGGTCGCGAGCATTTTTTCCATGTTACCATATCATTTCATTCAACTCATGAATGCCTATTCGATAGTCCTTTCTCCAAAACTCATCAAATCAACCGTGGTTCATGCCTTAAACACTAAGTCCGTGCATCATGCCTTAAACTGACTTACGTTTTACGCGACGCTATCGCCTAAGTCATACTTTATATGATGGGCCTCGAGACCGTAAGACTATGTGGTTATACCCAACCGTAGAACTCGTAGGACCGTACTTGCTACCACTCCGATAGCCTAACATAACTTGCCTGACTTAAACGCACAACGAATCGACGAGCAAAGGCTGCGTCAAGCCTCGCATTGCGGTAACGTGCCGCGCATGCGTTCGACTTCTGAACGACCAAGTCATTTGGGTGCCTAGACTTATGTCATAAGCCATACAACGCAACTTAACTCATGGGGCAAGCCAAGGCTATGCCAAGCCTTGGACGATAGGACCGTGCATGCTTTATGAAGTATTTATACGGACAACGCCTATGACTTAGGCTACATTCATAACTTCGCCTACTCAACCAACTTTTCTTCTTCCAAGCCACGGGACGAAGGACTGAGTGTCATTTTCAAAGCACGCCGTGCACCAACTCTAAGCCGACCGTTGGACCTTTCTATATTCTAACTCAATTCGACCTGTCGGAATTATTCCCTTATCTATGTGGATTCGTCTCTCTTTTATTATCAAGCCTACTTGTGCAAGTTGAAAAGATGCGATTTATTATGTGAAGGCTAAGATGAGACAAGTTCACCGAAAGTACCCTACCTGAATGTCGAGGAGTCGTCTCGACCGAGCGAGTCTTCGAGCAGCCGTTTCAAGTCTAAGTCCGAACGCCGTCGGTGTTTCGATTCCTCCAATTGACTGAGCGGGACGGGGCACTACAAAAGCTTGGATTTGGAGTGTCAACCTTGGAAATAGCATGAGTAGGGGATCCAAGTTCTAGGGTTTTAAGAAAATTAGGCTTTCGAATATAGCAATATAAAGAGGAAGGAGGTTTCTCGGTTTTGGACGTAATAGAAGTAGGAGGAATCCTAATATAGGTTGGATCAAAAGATAAAAAGTAGGGTCCAGATTTTTGCAGCATCTTGGAAATAAGGGAACCAAGTTCGGTCCTAGAACAAGTTCGGCTCGAATTTGGTTCCTATGATTTCAGAACCAAATAATATTTATAATTAACCTTTAATAAATGTCATATGTAAAGTGTTGATCACCTTTGGATTACCTATAGGGGTCGGTTCCCAGCTAGCAGTGGTCCGAAGACACTTAAATACCGTGTCGCTTCGGGTTGTTTACAGTCGTATGACAGAAGGGTCCTTTCGACATGTATCTAAACTAATATCTACTTTAGCAAACTGTAAATTTTAAAGACTATTATACAGCATCAAAATCTAGGATACCTAATTCTCAACGAATGAAATTAAAATGATCTTCGGCTAGGGGTTTAGTAAAGATGTATGCCAGTTTATGTTCTGTATTAACGAATAGTAAATTAGTATCTCTGTGTAATTGATGATCACACAAAAATGATGTCTGATCTTTCTGTGTTTAGTGCGTGAGTGGCATATAGAATTTTTAGTATGGTTAATAATGCTCATGTTATCACAATATATGGGAATGTGCTTATAACAAAGATCTTCCAAGGTCTGTTTTATCTACAAAATTTGTGCACAACAACGTCCTGCAGCTATATACTCACCTTCAATAGTTGATAATGAGACATAATTTCATTTCTTACAGAATCAAAAGACTAATGCATTTCCTAAGAAATGACAAGTGTTGCTGGTACTTTTTCGATCAACTTTGCAACCCTCAAAATCAGAATCTGAATAACCAATAAGATCAAAGGACGTGGTTTAGGGTTACCACAAGCCAACTGTCAATGTGCTTTTAAGTTATAGAAAGATACGCTTAACCACGGACATATGTTATTCCTTAGGGTTAGCCTGATATCTTGCACATAGACAAACACTAAATGTTACATCAGGACGATTAGCAATTAAATAAAGTACACTATTAATCATACCTCGATACTTACGTATATCAACTGATTTGTCATTTACATCAAGATCAAGCTTTGTAGTTGTAGACATTGGAGTGCCAATCGGTTTGACGTTGTCTATGTCATATTTTTTCAATAGATCTTGGTGTACTTAGCTTGATTGATGAAGGTTTCCTGTAAATTCTATTTGATTTGCAGTCCGAGTAAGAATTTCAGTTCTTCTATCATGCTCATTTCAAATTCACTGTGCATACACTTAGCAAAATTTCACAAAGTATTTCATTAGCAGAACCAAATATGATATCATCAAATAAATTTGCAATAATAAAAGCATGTCATCGTGTGCTTTTATAAAAAAAAAATCGCGTCAACTTTCCCTTTAGAAAAACCATTTTCAAGTATGAAGGAATTGAGGCGATCATATCAAGCATGTAGGGCTTGTTTGAATCCATAGAGCCTTACATAACATAAAAATGTGATTTAAAAAATTTTAAATCTTCAAAACCAGGGATTGTTCCACGAAAACTTCTTCTTTGATAAATCCATTTAGAAAAGCATTTTTAACATCTATTTGAAAAGTTTCAAATTATGGAAAACTAGTAAAAGCACAAAGCATGTGAATGGACTCAAGTCGCGCAATAAGAGCATAAGTCTCGTCATAGTCAATGCTTCTTTCTAATTATATCAATATTGAGCTCGAGACGTACTTTGTTACGTGTGACTTATCCATCCTCATTGAGTTTATTTTGGAATACTCATTTGGTGTCAATAATAGAGTAATCACTAAGTCTAGGAACAAGTTCTCAAACTTGATTTCTTTCAAATTAGTTTAATTCCTCTTATATTGCAGTAATTGAAAATAAATCATCAATAAAAGCTTCTGCAACATTATTAGGTTTTATTTGCGAAATAAAAATTACATTTGCAATAGTAACTTTACTTGCAGAACGAGTGCTTACTCTCTTTGATACATAACCTATAACCAAATCTTCTGGATGGTCGGTGTCACGCCCCAGAACCAGAATACTGGAGAGCGGGGGAAAGACTCAGCCAGCTACGTATTACGGGTAGATGAATACAGTATAATATGATTAATGCTGTCCAAAAGACAAGGGGGTGCATACTACATGAAAGTCTCGCTATGGTCACTTCACATCTATTGTCTCAATCATTCAAACAAGAAGCAATAACAGAGAACATTTAAGAATAAGCAATAAGGCGTCCCAAATACTTAGTCAAAATGTTCTTGAGATCTGGCTTTACAAAACATAGCCAGATGATATAGCAACATATACACAATTGTTATCAGCTGCAGTCTGACTTAATTATAATTATGTAAAAGTAAGTACAAGACAATCCGACTAACATGTCGGTGCCAAACGGCAAAATATAAAGTAAGTAACAAAACGAGCGGGGAAGTAAGGAACCCACTCAAGTCCTCCTGCGATCATTCCTCTAGTATTGACCATCTTGGAGGTAGAGGTAAGCTGAGTCCTCGGGAACCGGCTCTAAATCTGGCCATGCAAAACCAGAGAGGTTAGACCTCTAATAGCAAGTACCGCAAGGAAGCACGATATGAGACATTAAACCAGTAAATAAGAGAATATAATAATAGATCTCTGCTTGCTACTGGGATTCACGTAACATCACGACACTTCGAACCAACCTCCCAACCAAACAAGGACAGAAGTTGGCCCGTCATGTCCTGATGCTCTGATCATCTCAGTTAGGTAACAGAGTAGGTACAGTACACAAACAAATCAACTTAAACGGCCATCCAACTCCTACGGCTTGCTATTGTGAGTCCCAAGTTATCCTGGAATTATGCAATAAGGATTTCTCAGTTCTTACTATGGACAAGCAAGGCTAGTCGATCCAATCAATCCATTGTGCCAATCATGAATTAGACGAGTCCCAGCGGGACGCCCGTCATCAATATACAATATACAAGAATATAAGCAGATACAGCTTCCTGCCCGTGTGGCAGAATTGCAGTATCTGTGGGAACCAGCCTGCCTGTTGGGCGCTAATAGTCCCAAAGAGGGCTGCCATGTAAGAACTCGGAGATCTATTAACCCATGCAATCATTATTTTATTTAACTTAGTAGCCTCTATGTTAAGTGAAATCCCATACCGTGGATCATGGTCATTTCAGAATGAGTACTTCCGTACAAAGTACGATATGCTCAACTCTACAACGATACCCGTGCGGTTAGGTTGTAGGTCTTACATAGCGTAATGCAACAATTAAAACTAACCACAGAATAATTATGCATTGACCATAAAGTACACATACTGGTTTCGTAAAATAAATAAATAAATTGTAGCCTGCATGTATCTATATGTCAATATTCGGGATTGGCCAATCGATTGCAAATATGAACGTGTCTTATTCCATTTAATTTAATAAGACGACTAGCCAGTCTCTTAGTTCCATCTAGGAACGCATGATAAATTATTAATCAAGATAACAATCAATGTTAATTAATACCAAATTCGAGAAATAAAATTGGAAAATAAATAATGATTGGAAAATAATGATTGGAAAATAAATAATGATTGGGAAATAATGATTGGGAAATAAATAATCTCATGCGCCTGAGGAATAAAGATTCATGCGGCTGTGGAAAATAAATCTCATGCGCTGTGGGAAATGATTGGAAAATAAATAATCTCATGCGCTGTGGAAAATGATTGGAAAATAAATAATATCATGCGCCTGAGGAAGAAAGATTCATGCGGCTGTGGAAAATAAATCTCATGCGCTGTGGGAAATGATTGGGAAATAGATAATCTCATGCGCCTGAGGAATGAAGATTCATGCGGCTGTGGAAAATGATTGGGAAATAAATAATCTCATGCGCTGTGGGAAATAAAGGTTTCATGCGGCTGTGGGAAGTAAAATCTCATGCGACTGGGAAATAAAATCTCATGCGGTTGGAAAATAAAATCTCATGCGGCTGGGAAATAAAATCTCATGCGCTGTGGGAAATAAAGATTTCATCCGGCTGGGACTGTTCTTCCTCTCCGAATTTTTCTGAAAACAGAACCATGGTAGTTATTGCTTCCAAGCTCCATAAATCCTTCATCCCAAGCCCAAATATGGACTTCCATAGGTCAAAATTGGGTAGAACGAAATTCTCTACAACATGGAACCATCAAAACTTGAAGATAACAAAATTTACTAGATCAAAACCTAAGAAACCTGAAAATGCATCAAACTTAGATCTACAACAAATAAGCCAGGGAAATTGGGAATGCTAAGTACTAAAGAGACTTTGAATCAAATAAGGAAGATGATGGAACAATAATAATGGGGATCCATCAGGAAGCAAGTTGGCACTTGCCTTGCTCTCCTAGGTTGGTGGAAGAGTTATGAGGAAGAAGAAGAGTAATAGTGAATTAATGAAGAGAGAGAAAGGGGATGGGTTTTTAAATGAAGGAGTGGTGGTAGGTGGGGTTTATTTCGGTTCATGATGAACCAACATAATTAAACCAATCTGAGCCAAACCCATAGCAAAGCTAAAGCAGAGTATAAAAGCAGAAAGTAAAGTGCAGAAATGAAATTGCAGGAAATTAATTAACATGAAATTAAAGGGATTTAAATACAAAGCAATACATGATAAATATAAAATATTTACATTTAAACAGTTCATGCATTCTAAAAATACGTATTCTGGGAATGGGAAGTGACATCTCTACCCTCCTTAGAAAAATTCCGTCCTCGAAATTTCAAATCCAAGCAGGATAGAAACATCAGAGCTGGACTACTCCAGGTATAAGCAATTTAAGTAAGCAATCATTCAACAATGTCAATAGTAAGTAACATATCTATGTTAAATATTTTACGACACCAAGCAATTTTACTCATTAGGTAACAAGCATGAGGAGTTAGGACAATCAAGGTATACAGAAAGAGATATACCTTGTGAGTCAAACAGGTGCAGATACCGTGATCGGATATCATCCTCACGTTCCCACGTTGACTCCCCTAAAGAGTGATGACCCCAAGCGACCCGGACAAGGCTAATTGTTCGGTTCTTGAGTATCTTCTCTCTTCGGTCCAAAATAGACACAGGCTGTTCCTCGTAAGACAGGTTGGTACCAACAACCAGCTCAGAATGATCAAGGATATGGCTTGGGACCGACACATACCTTCGCAACTGAGATACATGAAATACGTTATGCACCTCTCGTAACAAAAGTGGAAAGGATAAACGATAAGCAACATCGCCTATCCTATCAAGAACAACAAATGGGCCCACGTACCGCGGACTCAACTTCCCGCGAACGCCAAACCTAATGACCCCACGGGTAGGTGAGATCCGCAATAACACGTGGTCCCCAACAGAAAACTCTAGCGACCTACGATGTTGGTCCGCCCAATGACGATGCCGATCCTGCGCAACTCGAAGTCGTTCTCTAACTCCCTTAACCACTTCAACGGTCTGGACAATTATTTATGGGCCTAACATCTTCCTCTCCCCGATATCGTCCCATGCTAGTGGCGACCTACACTTCTTACCATATAGTGCTTCAAATGGCGCCATCTGGATACTGGCTTGATAACTGTTATTATATGAGAACTCGACCAAGTGTAGGTGGCTCTCCCAAGATCCTCCAAAATCTAGGGTGCAAGCTCGCAACATATCCTCTAAAGTCTGAATTGTTCTTTTTGATTGCCCGTCCGTCTGTGGATGGTAAGCCGTGCTAAATCTTAACTTGGTACCCAAGCTATGATGTAAGCTCTTCCAAAAATATGATATAAAACGTGTATCTCTATCTGACACAATACTGACTGGGACCCCATGCTGTCTGACTATCTGCTGCATATACAATTCTACCAACTTCTCCGTAGATTGACCTACTATAAAAGGAAGAAAATATGCCACCTTCGTAAGCCGATCTACGATTACCCAAATAGCATCCTTACCACTTGGTGATCTTGGTAAACTGGTCACAAAGTCCATTGTAATATGTTCCCACTTTCATTCCGGGATAGAAAGCGGTTGCAATAACCCAGCTGGCCTCTGCTGTTCTGCCTTCACTTGCTGACATACCAAGCAACGGGAAACAAATCTAGCTATCTCCCTCTTCATCCCGTTCCACCAGAAGTGCTGCTTGATATCTTGGTACATCTTGGTCCCTCCAGGGTGTATGGAATACTGAGAGCTGTGAGCTTCTGCCATAACCTCCTGTCTGATATCTCCACTAGGCACACATAGACGTGACCCAAATCTAAGGGTACCATCTTCATGAATTTGTATCTCCTTTCTGAGTCCTGACTCACATTCTGCTCTAAGCTTCTGAATCCTTGGGTCTTGTGCCTGAGCTGTCTTGATCCTGTCTACCAAGTCAGATTGAACTTGTAGACTCGCCAGAACTCCTACATCACAAGGAAGTATAACCTCGATGCCCATCTCCTGAAGGTCTTCTAAGATATGCCTCTGTGTTGTTAACATAAATGCGCCGCCTCTCCTGCTGAGAGCATCTGCTACCACATTAGTCTTGCCTGGATGATACTGAAGCTCCACGTCGTAGTCCTTGATCAACTCCAACCATCTTCTCTGCCTCATGTTCAGTTCCTTCTGGGTAAAGATGTACTTCAGACTTTTATGGTCTGAGTACATGTCTACTCGGTCACCATATAAGTAATGCCTCTATAGCTTCAAAGCAAATACTACTGCCGCCAACTCCAAGTCATGAGTCGGATAATTCTTCTCGTGGTCTCGAAGTTGCCTAGATGCGTACGCTATCACCTTCCCATGCTGCATGAGGACACATCCAAGTCCTTTACCTGACGCATCACAATAAACGGTAAAACCTCCGGGTCCAACTGGCAATGTAAGAATAGGCGCTGATATCAACTTCTGCTTCAAATTCTCAAATGATGCCTGGCATTCTGTCGACCAGACGAATGGTACATCTTTTCGTATCAAGCGGGTCATAGGTGCTGAAAGCCTTGCAAAGTCTGATACGAACCTTCTATAATATCCTGCCAATCCCAAGAAACTCCTTACATCAGCTACGGTCTTGGGTACTGGCCAACTCTCTACTGCTTCTACCTTCTTGGGATCCACTGCTACTCCAGCTCCTGATATGATATTACCCAAAAATGAAATGTGATCCGACCAAAACTCACACTTGCTGAGCTTGGCATACAACTGGTTCTCTCTCAGAACCTGTAACACTTTCCTGAGGTGGTCTTCATGCTCCTCTTCACTGGCAGAATATACGAGAATGTCGTCAAGAAATACAACGACAAACTGATCTAAGTATGGCATAAAGATGCGGTTCATCAAATCCATAAATATTGCTGGAGCATTGGTCAAACCAAACGGCATTACTAAGAATTCATAATGCCCATACTTCGACCTGAATGCTGTCTTGGGAATATCCTCCTTCCGAACCCTTACTTGATGATACCCTGAACGAAGATCTATCTTGGAGAAAACTCTAGCTTTACTCAACTGATCAAATAAGTCGTTGATCCTGGATAGTGGGTACTTGTTCTTCACTGTTGCTGCGTTAAGCTTCCTGTAATCGATGCACAATCTGGATGACCCATCCTTCTTCCCCACAAGTACCACTGGTGCTGCCCATGGTGACACGCTAGCTTGTATGAACTTCTTCTCCTTCAGTTCCTCTATGTGCTGATATACCTTGGCCTGCTCTGAATCCGCCATTCTGTAAACTCGATCTGATATCGGTTTAGTTCCAGGTGCCAATTCTATACTGAACTCAATATCTCTAATCGGTGGTAGACCTGGAAGTTCTTCGGGAAATACGTCTAGAAATTCTTCAACTACCTTCAGAACTTGAACTTCTTCCATTGCCGTCACTACTCCCTGCTCTTGTTGAGTTGCCACTGATCTGACTAAGGTGAACCGCTTCATGCCTGGAATATCAAAAGATACACTCCCTTTACGACAATCTATTGTCGTATGACTGTCTTTCAGCCAGTCCATGCCTAAGATAACGTCGAAATTTCCAACAGGAAATTCTATCAACCGGGCGGGTAAGGAATGCCCGCAAACTACAACGCTACATGCTAGAATAACTCTACTAACTCCTACGAGCCCATTGCCAGTGAGTATATTCAACCTCCCTGGCAATGCCTCGAATTCTATTCCTAGCCATGTTGCAAATTGTGTATATATAAATGAGTGTGATGCTCCCGAATCAAATAATGCTACTGCGGGATAAGAGGCGACGAGAATGTTACCTGCCACAACATCTCCCGATGCTAGTGCCTCCTCTAAGGACAGAGTGAATGTCTGCCCTCGACCTCCTTGCTGGTTCTCATGTTGCGGCCTAGCCTGGTGCTGCCGCTGGCCCCTGCCTTGGTGATGCTGGGGTGGTCTATGCTGGTGTTGCTGCATCGGCGGTCCCTGCTGCCGAAACATCTGAGCCTGTGGCATTAACGGACGCTGGGCCAATGGTCTCACTGCCACTGTGGGTCCTCGATACTGCCCTGCCCCTGGTGCTGGCAGAGCAGAAAACTGCTGCACTGGTCCTCCTGACCTCGAATTCATGGGACATGTGGTAACCCGATGATCTGGATTCCCACATAACAAAAACTGCCCGTTCAATGTCCGACACACATCTCTAGTGTGCCCTATCTTCCCGCAATAAGTACTGCATGCTGGGGGTTGCTGGTTCTTCCTCTATTGCTGTTGCTGCTGCCTGGGTGGTGGTGTCGGCCCTCGCATTGCCACATCGTGAATGTGAATGCCAAGGGATGGTGCTGTTGTTCGGGGCGCTGCTCCTCCTCCTCCTTCAATCTGACTGTGAGATCTCTTCTGACCTCCAGTCCTCGCCGTGATCCTCTGAACGGTGATCTCATGCCTCCGAGTGGCCGTCAATACTTCATCAAAAGTCTGGTAATTGTGCCCCTCTATCAATTGCAAGAGTTCAAGATGAAACCCTTACTGAAACCTCATAGCCCTCTGGCTCTCTGTGGCTACCATCTCTGGGGCGAACCTACTCAATCTGCAGAACTCTGCTGCATAAGCATCTACAGTCTTGCCAGCCTGTCTAAGGTTGATAAACTTCTGTTGTAGCTCAAACTGCGCAACAACTCCATAGTACTTTATCTTGAATCTTGCTGTAAAATTGTCCCAAGCCACAGGACGTCTGATGCCTACCTCCTCTGATTCCCACCAATCACGTGCGAGATCCTGAAGTAACAACTTCACCTGATCCATACGTTCTTCTGCCGGCACCTTAGCGGCTGTCAAAATAGCCTCAATATCCTTAAGCCATGCATCTGCTGAGATGGCATCCTCCGTGCCTTCGAAACGGTGGGGGTTGTACTTGCAAAACCTGGCTGACGCTCCTAAATCTGTCCTTGCCCCTCTTTCCAAAGCCGTCTGCAATCCTTGGTTGAGTAATACGTTCTGCTCTTGCAACTGAGCGTACATGCGCTGCTGGGCTAACATCTGATGTTGCTGAGTAGCCATCATCCCTCTCATGATCTCCAGAAGAGACAGTGTGTCCATTTCCGCAGGGGTAGGTGGAACTGTTGGTAGTGGTGGAACCTCCGGATACTGTGATCCAGCTGCTGCTTCCACTATTACTTCTTCTTGGATAGTCTTTTGAGTTAGTACCGGCCCTTGTTGCTGACCATCATGGTCAGGTTGTTCGTGTTTCTCTTGTTGTTGTTGCCCAATCATGACAGATGCGGACGAGATTCCCCTAAGAAAAGGGACAAAAGAACAATCAAACGATCGGACAGGAAAGATCAATGAAGTCAAAGGATACCGGAATGTCAAGCTCGAGTCGAGAGTAACGAATCATGAGATCAAGGGGGAACATGTGTGATTGAGACATCCTATAAATTAAAACACCCACAAGTCTGAAATCAGACCTGCATGGGCCACCACTAAAATCTTGTCACGCCCCAGAACCAGAATACTGGAGAGCGGGGGAATGACTCAGCCAGCTACGTATTACGGGTAGATGAATACCGTATAATATGATCAATGCTGTCTAAAAGACAAGGGGGTGCATACTACATGAAAGTCTCGCTATGGTCACTTCACATCTATTGTCTCAATCATTCAAACAAGAAGCAATAACAGAGAACATTTAAGAATAAGGAATAAGGCGTCCCAAACACTTAGTCAAAATGTTCTTGAGATCTGGCTTTACAAAACATAGCCAGATGATATAGCAACATATACACAATTGTTATCAGCTACAGTCTGACTTAATTATAATTATGTAAAAGTAAGTACAAGACAATCCGACTAACATGTCGGTGCCAAACGACAAAATATAAAGTAAGTAACAAAATGAGCGGAGAAGTAAGGAACCCACTCGAGTCCTCCTGCGATCATTCCTCTAGTATTGACCATCTTGGAGGTAGAGGTAAGCTGAGTCCTCGGAAACCGGCTCTAAATCTGGCCATGCAAAACCAGAGAGGTTAGACCTCTAATAGCAAGTACCGCAAGGAAGCACGATATGAGACATTAAACCAGTAAATAAGAGAATATAATAATAGATCTCTGCTTGCTACTGGGATTCACGTAACATTACGACACTTCGAACCAACCTCCCAACCAAACAAGGACAGAAGTTGGCCCGTCATGTCCTGATGCTCTGATCATCTCAGTTAGGTAACAGAGTAGGTACAGTACACAAACAAATCAACTTAAACGGCCATCCAACTCCTACGGCTTACTACTGTGAGTCCCAAGTTATCCTGAAATTATGCAATAAGGATTTCTCAGTTCTTACTATGGACAAGCAAGGCTAGTCGATCCAATCAATCCATTGCGCCAATCATGAATTAGACGAGTCCCAGCGGGACGCCCGTCATCAATATACAATATACAATAATATAAGCAGATACCGCTCCCTGCCCGTGTGGCAGAATTGCAGTATCTGTGGGAACCAGCCGGCCTGTTGGACGCTAATAGTCCCAAAGAGGGTTGCCATGTAAGAACTCGGAGATCCATTCCCCCATGAAATCATTATTTTATTTAACTTAGTAGCCTCTATGTTAAGTGAAATTCCATGCCGTGGATCATGGTCATTTCAGAATGAGTACTTCCGTACAAAGTACGATATGCTCAACTCTACAACGATACCCGTGTGGTTAGGTTGTAGGTCTTACATAGCATAATGCAACAATTAAAACTAACCACGGAATAATTATGCCTTGACCATAAAGTACACATGCTGCTTTCGTAAAATAAATAAATAAATTGTAGCCTGCATGTATCTATATGTCAATATTCGGAATTGGCCAATCGATTGCAAATATGAACGTGTCTTATTCCATTTAATTCAATAAGACGACTAGCCAGTCTCTTAGTTCCATCTAGGAACGCATGATAAATTATTAATCAAGATAACAATCAATGTTAATTAATACCAAATTCGAGAAATAAAATTGGGAAATAAATAATGATTGGGAAATAATGATTGGGAAATAAATAATGATTGGGAAATAATGATTGGAAAATAAATAATCTCATACGCCTGAGGAATAAAGATTCATGCGGCTGTGGGAAATAAATCTCATGCGCTGTGGAAAATGATTGGAAAATAAATAATCTCATGCGCTGTGGAAAATGATTGGAAAATAAATAATATCATGCGCCTGAGGAAGAAAGATTCATGCGGCTGTGGAAAATAAATCTCATGCACTGTGGAAAATGATTGGAAAATAGATAATCTCATGCGCCTAAGAAATGATGTGGGAAATGATTGGAAAATAAATAATCTCATGCGCTGTGGGAAATAAAGATTTCATGCGGCTGTGGGAAATAAAATTTCATGCGGCTGGAAAATAAAATCTCATGCAGCTGGAAAATAAAATCTCATGCGCTGTGGGAAATAAAGATTTCATGCGGCTGGGACTGTTCTTCCTCTCCGAATTTTTCTGAGAACAGAACCATGGAAGCAATTGCTTCCAAGCTCCAAAAATCCTTCATCCCAAGCCCAAATATGGACTTCCATAGGTCAAAATTGGGTAGAACGAAATTCTCTACAACATGGAACCATCAAAACTTGAAGATAACAAAGTTTACTAGATCAAAATCTAAGAAACCCGAAAATACATCAAACTTAGATCTACAACAAATAAGCCATGGAAATTGGGAATGCTAAGTACTAAAGAGACTTAGAATCAAATAAGGAAGATGATGGAACAATAATAATGGGGATCCATCAGGAAGCAAGTTGGCACTTGCCTTGCTCTCCTAGGTTGGTGGGAGAGTTATGAGGAAGAAGGAGAGTAATAGTGAAGTAATGAAGAGAGAGAAAGGGGATGGGTTTTTAAATGAAGGAGTGGTGGTAGGTGGAGTTTATTTCGGTTCATGATGAACCAACATAATTAAACCAATCTGAGCCGAACCCATAGCAAAGATAAAGCAGAGTATAAAAGCAGAAAGTAAAGTGCAGAAATAAAATTGCAGAAAATTAATTAACATGAAATTAAAGAGATTTAAATACAGAGCAATACATGATAAATATAAAATATTTACATTTAAACAGTTCATGCATTCTAAAAATATGTATTCTGGGAATGGAAAGTGACAGTCGGTCGTGAATCATAACCTTTTGGGCAAACTTTTGATATAGCTTGTACCAGTTGTATCTTCAGGGGCCTTGTTGGATGTTGTTCCAATATCTTCATTATCATTGTCACTCTGTACTTGATTATAAGCTCGTCAAAAGTAACATTGATAGATTTTCAACAATTAAAGAGCGTTTATTAAAAACTCTAAAACCTCTTTTGGAAGCATAACCAAAAATATTATTTCTTCAGCTTTGGAATCAAAAAATTTCAAGTTGTCCTTAGTGTTCAAAATAAAACAACGGCAACCAAAAACTTTAAAATAGCTGATGGTAGAAATCCTACCAAACCAAAGTTATAGGGAGTCTTCTTCGATATAGGTCGAATAAGAATCATATTCAAAATATGACATGCTGTATTGACAGCTTCTTCCCAAAACTATTTTGAAAGATTGAATTAACAATATGACTCTAGCCATATTGCCAAAAGTTCTATTCTTCTGCTCCACAAAATCATTCCGTTGAGGGGTTCTAGGACAAGAGAATTCATGCAAAAATTCGTTTGAATCACAATTTTTTTTGAAATCTGCATTTTGGAATTTGCCTCCATGATTACTTCGGATTTGAGTAATCATGAAGCCTTTTTCATTTTGAACATTTTTGCAAAAGTTACAAATTCAGAAAATGGCTCATTTTTATTCGTAAGAAAATAAACCCAAGTAAATCTTAAAAATTCATTAACAATTACAAAAACATATAACTTACCACCAAGACTAGCGACTCTGCTAGGTCCAAATAAGTCCATGTGTAATAGTTGAAAGGGTCTAGAGGTACTTACATCATTTATGGATTTAAAAGAAGATCTTGTTTTTGTTTTTTTTGTTTTTTTCAGAATCAACACATACCATATCCTTTTCAAAGGTGATTTCCGTCAAGCCTCTTACCAGTTTCTTTGAGGACAGTCTAGCAAATGTGTCCATGTTCACGTGTCCTATACGCGTGTGCCATAACCAGCTCTTACCATGAAATATGATGGAAGACTCGAAGAATGAGATTTTGATTCTAACTCGCATAGATGATCATGACCAGAATCATTTTTAAGCAAGTGCAAGTTGTACGATCCTTTAAGGTCTCAAAAATTGGAAGGTCCCAAAAATTTTAACCTCCGTATATATTGCTAATGTTAAATATCCATTTTTAGATTTAGTCCTACATATTTTTTAGAAACAACAATAACGTGGCCTTTAGTATGTCAAAAAAAAAAAAAAAAACATTTTTTCTAGAGTCGTTAAAAAAAGACCCATTAGCATGCGCATGACACACACACACACACATATATATATATATATATATATATATATATATATATATATATATATGTTATGATATGTCGTTAAAATGACACAGAGGCCCTAAAATTGATCCACAATCAATTTTATCTCCATTTAGGTATCTATCGCCATCTTATTTAAAAACGTAATTTATAACTCATTTTTTGGTATAACTATGGCTTTCCTGGGTGTGCTTCGTCCATAAAGCTGCTCGTGGTTAAAAAAAATTTATAGTGGTTAAAAAATAATTTATTTAGTATTTGTACAGGAACTTTAGAATATCATAAATGACCATGATCATAATAAACATATAATCTTACTTCATCGACTACTTTTGAAGATTGACGATGAATTCCGTAGTTAAGTCGTCTCTCATGTTGCATCAAAAAAAAGAAAAGAAAAAAAAAATGAAATGACCCATATACAAACTTAAACCACCCCTCCTCATTAACTCTACCCTTCCATGTCCCATAGGGATCCCAACCTTTCCCTAACATTTTCATATACCAACTTGCGACTCCAACCATAATATATGACATGGCATACTTACTCTCTCTCCCTTTGTCCCTATCACTATTTCCTTCTTCTCCTTAAGCTTGTTTTAGTCACAGCGTTAGTTAAGAGTGACATCTTTAGAAAATGGCCAATTAATTAGCTTTCGACAACAGCCCCCCACCCATTGACCTTATAAATATAGGGGACTATAGACGATGCTTTCTTAAATTTTAAGCCTTTATTTTTGTGCTAGACTTTAGTGGTCCTTCACAAAATGTATTTGAATTTTCTCCACGACAATATTTTAACTAGACTTTGAGATGACCTTGGGACTTATATATATATATATATATATATATATATATATATATATATATATATATATATATATATCAGATTTGTTTATTGTCTAGATTCATCAGTTGATTAAACACATTCTTTGCAGATAACTATTAAAATAAATGAACCATTATATTTAGATTATTTATAAGGGCACATCAAAAGTTGATCAGAGCTAGCGAGGATTGAGACTAGCCATGTTTGAGGGAAAATTACTCAGGACGTCCAATTTTCTTACTCATTGAGCTGTCCCAACCCCCCCCCCCCCCCCCCCCCCCCCCCCCCCCCCCTCTCATAAACCCAAAATTTTAGCTTCATTTCAAAATTTCACTTTCTCTCACTTTTTTCTTCTTCTCCACCATTTTCCACTCCCCCAGCTATACGTCTTTTTCTTCATCTTCTTCTCCATAATTTTTCCACTCTAAATTCTAGTTTTCTTTTCCATCATTTCCATCAAAATCCTAGTTTCCTTCTACACAAATTCCATTCTCATCATTTTCATTCCTCACAAAGAATGCATGAAAATAAACCATAACATGTTTATTTCATTCTTTCTCACAAAAAATTCTGAAAATAAACCCTAAAATATATATTTCACTCTATTATCAAGATGGAAATAAATTCTAACATATGTTTTTTCATTCCCCCATTTCAATTTTAGGACTACCACAATTTCTGGCATTCCTCAATACTTCTAGGACTGCCAGAAATTGTGGCAGTCCTAAAAGGGACTTGCTGTACAATAGGATTGCCACAATTTTTGGCAATCCTAGAAGTATTGAGGACTGCCAGGAATTATGTACAGCAAGTCCTTTCATGACTGTCACAATTCCTGGCAGCCCTCAATACTTCTAGGATTGCCAGAAATTGTGGCAGTCCTGTTGTACAGCAAGTCCCTTTCAGGACTGCCACAATTTCTGGCAGTACTCAATACTTCTATGACTGCAAAGAAATTGTGGCAGTCCCGATATGGGCTTACTGTACAGTAAGTCCATTTCTTCTGGATTAGGGTTTCATTCATAATTTCTTCTACAACTAGGATTTCATCCATAATTTTTTCTATTAATAAAGTAAAATTGATTAATAGATTTGATAGCCCAATTTCTTCTACAACTAGGATTTCATCCATAAACTAGGGTTTGGAGAAAGAAATATGAGAATTAGAAGAGAGAGAAAAAAAAAACTAGAGTTTGAAAAAAAAGATGTTCTTTTTTGTTTTTTTCTTCTTTTTCTTGTTTTTTTTCCTTCTTCTTTCTTCTTGTTCTTCTTGTGAAAAAGTTGTTTTTCTTCACAAATCTTGTGAGAAAGGAGAAGAGAACAAAAAAAAGACTTATATACTTACATTTGGGCTAGTCTTGAGTAAGTTTTTTCAATGGCATACTTATAAATAAACCAAAGTTAGATTTGGGCTAGCCCTGATCAACTTTTGATATGTCCCTATAAATAATCTATATTTATTATAGAGGGAGAACTTTGCCGAAATTAAAACAGTATAGATCAAAAGCCAATCATTTTTTTACTGTATTAATTATACTAATCTTGAAAGAAATATAAACCGAAATAAGAAGAATTTTTTTTCAGATTTATACCAGACCCAACTAATCATGAGAACTAACCAGTTTATTAGGAAACACTATTCTTTTCTTTTCTTTTCTTTTTTGTCCTTCAGATTCCTTCTTGATTCCTTGGGATGTCCACTGCCAGGAGGTCCACCAAGAAGTTGAATTCTTGAAAATAACACCTATCCAAGTACTACCATTCACCTAACCCCAGAATCAAAAACCCGTGATGTAATGCATAGGCTTCAACTAATAATTTAGGTTACAATATTCCTCCTTTATATTTTTGTGGCCTATATTTTGTACAAACATTAGCTTATTGAGATGTGAACTTTCTTCAGTTTGGCTCCAGGTCATATGTATAATAGTTCTGTCAAGTCATTCTTACATATTCTTGATATTGTTTAATTGAATCTCATATTCGGTTGAGCGCGCAAGGTTAACAAGCGAGTTGGTTATAAAATTTAGTCTCACATCGGATAAAACACAGGAGGTTGATGTATTGATATTGGGATTGGCCCTTAAACTTAACAATGAAGCTTTTTTAAAAAAAAAAAGTTATATAGGCCAAGTTAAGAATGGATGAAGGCTCGTACCTAACAAATAAAACCTGACTTTTTTGGCTGTCTGAACTTGAGAAGACTTCATTAACTTGAATTCCTAAAGCTTGTGTGCAAATCTTTATTCCAGCAGAGTGATTAGCCATGAAATAGTTGGGCATCAAACTCTGCAAGAATTCATGAAATAATGAGACATCAAACTCTGCAAGCATTATCACATAGGAACTTTTTCTTATAGAACTTTTTCATGTGTTGCAACTCCTTAACTATTAAGTAAACCAAATAAAATACAAAGAGTCCGAAACAAAGTGATTGTGGTGACCACATTTCAAATAGGGGTCGCAAGAACCAGGAAGCATGGACACTCCAAGATCGACATCTTAGATGTCTTATCAGTGTGTCCTTATTTTATGCTTAGCAGACACGGCACAGACTCTCCAAAATATAACATCGGATATCAATATAAAATATTGTCTCCTTGTCACCATGTTTGTATTGTATTATATGTTGTATTCATAAGAGTTTATCAGAGGAAAGAGTCTGACATGTTCTTTACAAAGCAAGCATATTTTCGATAAATTAATATTTATTAATTTCTTAATATTAACGTCAAGTTCATAGCATTTAAAACTGATCAGCGAGTGACCTTGTTCATAATAATGGAGCAAAAGCTCATTATCCTCTTCCAAAATGAACATTGTATGTATAATAAACCATTGGAGCTCCACTCCGACTTATATAACACGCCTTCCTTATCTCTTCTCACTATTTTTAACTTCAATTTTCTATTGCATATCCCCACTAATCCTTCAGAAAAAGAAGGCATTGATGTGATCTCACTCTCGCAAACAAAAGCAAACCTCTCCCTTCACTCATTGGACAACCACATTATTCTTTTGTTTCCTTCTCCAAAGATGTCGCTTTCACGTGCCCACTCATTTAACCCTTGTGGAAGGTTGGGGTTGGAGGGAATCATCCTGTCGATGGTTCCGCGCGCTTCATGCCAAGTTTTGCTGAAGTAGTTTTCTATTGCCAAGAAAGAGGCATGACTGGCACAACCAATATAGCTCGACTTCTTTGAAAGCATTATTGTGAAGAAAAAAATTATGCTCGATCCAATTCTCTCTTATCAACTATTATCAGAAAATAGTCGTGGACCAGTATCAGAAAAGCGATAGGATTCTCACTGCAACAAGCATCAACATCCAGTGTAGAACTAGTAATATTTTCATTGCCAATCCAGGGATAAGTCCGACAAGACTTCAGATTGGAACAGCCCCTCCTACTTAGGGTAACCTCTCAGATACAACATGACCTGCAAGAAGTCAGGGTCGCATGTGACCCTAGGGTCCAAGATCAGCCTACAACAAGGATCAAGGGATAACCAAAATAAGCTCCTTCTCGAACAATCCAACCCCCCGGGCCGGTCCTGCATATTATCTCCTTGTATCTTTGTTTTGTTAATTGTAGTTGGTCTAAAAAATTAATGGACGCAGAGGCAATAATTTTCATTGCTTTGCCTAAAAAAGTATTACCATATCATGTTTTCTCAAAGAACTTTGTAATACTGTATCAAGAATGTAAACAGTCATATCCACAAGGAATATTCACATAAGGACGCTGCTACGTGGACCGTGCTTTTGGCCCGCAGTTTTAGTCTGCAGTCCACGTTGCAGTCTTCTATTGACAGGTCTACCGGTGGTGGTTCCCACGCAAATAGGGGGGACAAATGGGATTCGGCCACGTAGGCCCGCGGTCACGCCAGCGGGCAGAAACCGCATGCTATTTATCATTTTCGATTCACATAATCCATGTTGATAAGGAAGCTTATAAATATATAATTAGATATATATACTTATTTAACTTCAATCTAAGCTCCTATAGCAGAAAGTTCACATCTCAATAATGCACATGCTTATATATTTTTCATCTGGCAACAATTGCATGTGGTTATCCTACTTTACACACAGCTTTCTTTGTTTCTTGCAAATCCTTGCCACGTACATTTAATTCTAGTGTGGTGGTAAGAAGTCAAACATGGTATCAGAACACCTAATCTCAAGTAATGTCGGGACGATGTCATTTTATGTCGGGACGGTGGGCCGGACTCGCCACTTGGCAGTAGGGATGAGCAACGTTCGGTTCGGATCGAACCGAATCGGTTTAAATTAAACCGACAAAAACCGAAAACCGGCCATTAATAACCGAGAACCGTACCGTCCTAAACCAAACCCGACCAGAACCGAACCGAAATATAGCGGTTCGGTTTTCGGTCGGTTCGGTTTTGCGGGCCACTGGACTGGGCCGGATTTTAATGGGCCGGACTGTATGAAGAAAAAATATTATTTGCCAGCAACAAAAAGGCCAGTGAATTGCACAATATAATACAAATAACAGAATATTGAATTACAAGTTACATCCATTTACATCCAGAAGGACCAGTGAATTGAATTACAAAAAAGCCAGTGAATTGCCAGAAACAAAAACAGAATATTGAATTACAAAAAGGCAAGTGAATTGCCAGCAACAAAAACTCCACTCTCCACTCTCCAGTACATGATCCAGAAGGACCAGAACGGAACAAATTACATCCATTTACATCCATTACATCCAGTATAATACAAAGGACCAGAACCGATCAAATATACAAGTCTCCAGTAGATGAATCATGATCGAACTAATATACAAATTATAAAATCACAATCAAGAAGAATAGTTCATGTTTGCACATCCAATGATTCCAATCCATCCAAATTCCAAACTCAACAGTAAGTCAAACCTGCATTATATACAATAACTAAAAGAAAGGCTCAGAATGTGGCTTTTATTGCGTCATTAAAGATGCAATGTATGCCTCGCCAATGGCTGCAACGAGTGCCTCGCCAATGACAAAGAGCGCCAAATCATCATCGCCAATTCTAATGGAAAAGTTTAGTAAAAATTTTGAATATTAAAATCGACTATGAAGAGATTACCTCACCAATGGCAGGCTGCAACAAGTGCCTCGCCAGTGGCTGCAACGAGTGCCTCGCCAGTGGCTGCAACGAGTGCCTCGCCAGTGTGGCTGCAACGAGTGCCCCACCTCTACAAGCATCGACAAGCAGTATCCAGCATGTACATGTATCAATATCAGAACAAGCATGTATCAGATCATCACTCTCCCAAAAATGATGCATAAAAGAACAAGTATCAAGATTACTGAACAGTTCAAAGAACAATATGAAAATGACTGTTTTCCAGAGGACAGTCAAAGAACAGTTCAAACTTCAAAGTATCAAAAATCCTGAATAGTTCAAAGAACAATATGAACAAGCATGTATTACTTTACAAAGAACAATATCAAAATGGCTGTATCAATTGACTTTTCAGACCAGAACAATATCAAAGTTGCAAGTCACAGACCTAAACCGTTTTCTGCTCAGCCCTAGTCACAGAGTATAATTTCCAGAGCAGTTCAAAGAACAATATCAAAGTTGCAAGTCAGAGAGTATAATTTCCAGACCAGAACACTAGAACAGTTCAAACCTCAAACTCTGAGGCTTTCCTGTTCCATAACTTACAAACTTCAAAGTATCAAAATGACAAAATATGCAAAAACATCCAGCACTAGTAGTCTAGCAGATCAGTAACAAAATGACTGACATATTACAATAATGTGTTCCAAAGTATTACACTGATCTTAAATAGGGGCAGTAATCAAACCTCGCTCGTTGATGTTGATTCCACCGTTAACTTTCCCAATTCTAAGTGATAAGTATAAATCAATGAACAAGTTAAAACACAACACAACCATATAAAATAGAAAGAATGTAATAGAATATAGAAACTGACAAATACCCATTTCAACTTTGTAGATGTCCTCGAAATTCTCTTCAACAATTGAAACAATAGATCGATCGGAAGGACTCCTAAACCAATCTTGACAACAAATAAGTGCTTGAGCAATTTTAGGAGTCAAAGAGCTTCTATACGCATCAAGCACACGATCACCCGTACTAAAAGAGGACTCGAAAGCCACGGTAGATATGGGAACGGCCAAAACATCCCTAGCCATCTTTGAAAGGATCGAAAAACGGAGAGAATTGAGCTTCCACCATCCCAAAACATTAAAATCCGCATAGTCATCGTCGTCGTCATCTACGGTGCTCTCATCTAGGTAACGATCAAGCTCAGATTTAGTGTCGCCGCCACCTAATTCCATTTTGTGTTTCTTAAATTGGGCCTTCATAAACTTTTTCAGTTGCAATGTATTCCCCGGTTGATTTTCAGTACTAGATTGTACCCTATCAGTAGTAGTACTAGTGCCACCAATTTGAGAAGTGCTAATATTTTTGTACTCATTGAACATAGAGTACAAAACACTCTTCACTTTCTTTTTCATGGAATCGCTCTTCTCCGTACCATATAGTTGGTTAAGAGCATATTCCACATACTCCAATTTATGTCGTGGATCAAGAATTGGTGCAATAAAGATAACCATATTCATTTTCTCTATGTCCCCCCAATACTTATCATACATTTCTCCCATTTTATTGGCCATTGTAGATAAGTCAAAGTCACTACTCTCCTTCGAAGTACGCAATAGAATATCAATTGATGTGATTTCATCAAAAAAATTATTGCAAGTGACATACAAAGAACTCGAGATACGCATTGTGAGGTCATAGAAGTGTTCTAGAAAAGTGCACAACCTTCTTGCATTGGACCAATCTTCTTCACTAGGATACGCTCCATTCTCCACTAGTTCTACTCTGAACCACGGATCGATAGATGTGTATCTCTCAAAGGCACTTTCAAACCTTTGAGCCGTGTCTAACATTAAGAATGTAGAATTCCAACGAGTACTCACATCAAGACACAAAAACTTCTTACTTTGAATCTTCTCGGCTTCAACACACTCCTTAATTTTTGAAATCTACTAGGAGAGTGTCTCACATATCTTATTGCATTCCTAACACAAGAAATCGATGGAAACATCAACTTCAAACCATCAACCACAACGAGATTGATGATGTGTGCAATGCATCTCATGTGTAAATACTTGAAATTCAGAATACTATTTCCCCAATTCTGAATTTTCTTACTCAAGTAAGAAATAGCAACATCGTTGGAACTTGCATTGTCAACTGTGATGGTGAATACCCTATCAATGCCCCACTCAAGCAAACATTTCTCAACCTCTTTTCCCGATGGCCTCCCCTTTGTGACTAGAAATTGGACAAAAATTTATAATTTTTTTCTTCAATTCCCATTCTTCAGTTATGAAATGTACGGTAAGACACATATAGTTTATCTTTTGCAGTGACGTCCATGTGTCCGTTGTAAGGCACACCATTTGCTTAGACTCTTTTAAGTATGATTTAAACTTAGTCTTTTCAATAGAGTACATATCATAGCAATCTCGTGCCACGGTCCATCTTGATGGAATACGAAATATAGGACACGTGACACTCAGGAAGTGCCTAAAGCCTTCACATTCCACAATTCTAAACGAAAGCTCATCAACAATAATCATGTGTGTCAAGGCTTTTCTCACATCATCCTGATTAAATTTTCAACTAGTGAGGATTTTATCTTTGCCTTTAGCATTGGGTTGCAAGTTGAGTATTGATTGATTGGAATCATTATTTTTTGGATTCATCGGACATGCATTCCAATGATTTCTCACATTAGTTGTTCCATTCACTTTACTATGACAGTGATATTCTTTTCTACAATGTTTGTAACTAGCCTTTGGTCGACCTTCCCCATCCACAGATGTAATAAAATCTGACCAAAAAGTAGCCCGTTTCTTTGTAGGTTTTCTAGTCACGCGAAGACTCGGATTAGGAATGGAGATTGGCTCATTAGTGCCCTGAGAACTAGTTGGTGGTTGTGGTAGATCAGCTTCGTGCGACATCTAAAAAAAATTTATTTGTTACAATTGCTAAGTGTCAAGTGTGGACATGAAACTTGAATAAAAATTAAAGAATACGCACATTGCATGAATATGAAGTACGCACATTGCATGAATATGAAGTGGTTGCCATAGATTGGTGTTACCTAACAAACATCACATAATTAAGTAAGTAACCTAAGCTACCTAATCCTTACCTAGGCTAGCCCTAAAATATAACAGGACATTCCTAGCAGTGTACAGAACATTAGCTATACTACACAAGTACACATTATATAATATACAGTGTAAAGAACATTATTAGCAGAGTACAGAACATTAGCAGTATACAGAACATTAGCCCTACTTGTGTACAGAACATTCAAAAATATTGGCCCAGTGTAAACTGTACAGAACATTCAAAAATATTGGCAATGTACAAATATATTGGCAGTATACAGAACATATTAGCCCAGTGTAAAGAACATTAGCAGTGTACAGAACATTAGCCCAGTGTAAACTGTAAAGAACATTAGCCCTACTATGATAACAGAACATTAGCCCTATGATAACAGAACATTCAATATTATTTGCCGAGACACATTAGCCTTTTGGCAGCAACACATTAGCAGTGTACAGAAAAAAATATTAGCAGTGTACAGAAAAAAAAAATATTATTTGCCAGCAACAATTTTTTTGGCAGCAACACATTAGCCCAAATTTTTTGGCAGCCAATATTATTTGCCAGCAACACATTAGCCCCAATTTTTTTGGCAGGCAATTTTTTTGGCAGCAACAGATTAGCCCAAATTTTTTTTGGCAGCAACACATTTTTTTGGCAACAAATATTTTTTGCTTGCGGACCAGCAGCGCACCTGTTCCAGAATCGACAAAGATGCACAACATACAAATTTGGAAGTGGGAAAAAAGGGACTTACAGTGAGTTCAAATAGGAAATATCGAACAGATTGTGGATCGAGTAACAGATCTACAAGACTACAAGAGATCTCGAAGAGATCTACAAGATCTACAAGACTACAAGATCTAGCTGATGGTCTGCAAGATTACAAAAATAACATGCATTAATGATAAATTAAAAAAAAATAGATCTACAAGACTACAAGAGATCTACAAGACTAGCTTGGATCTCGAAGAGATCTACTGATCTACAACATTAAAAAATAACATGCATTAATTAAAAATTAAAAAAATGATATTTCTGTTCGAACTTACCAGATCTAGCTTAGATCTCGACAGATCCTTGTTAGATCTCGACAAATCTTGCTTGGATCTCAACAGATCTGGACTAGATCTTAAGTTTTAGAGAAAGTGTTTTCGAATAGATGTTACAGATCTACAAGTGAACAGATCTCGTCGTCACGAACAGGTGGAAGAGTGGTGAAGGCGGAGTGAGGAGGAAGGTGGTGGTCGGAGTGGAGTGGATGGAGTGGGGCTGGAGACTGGAGAGTGAAGGGGGCTGGAGAGTGGAGGCGGTGGAGTGGACTGTGGAGTGGAGTGGAAGGAGGAGTGAGGAGGAAGGTGGTGGTCGGAGGACGGGAGGAGGAGGAGTGGAGGCTGCTGGAGAGTGGAGAGTGAAGTGGAGGCGGAGTGAAATGTGAGAAGTGAGGAGAGAGAGAGAAAGGTGGATATTTATCGGGAGGGTTAGGGCAGAGGGTAAATTGGTAATTACCTTTATCGGTTTTCGGGTCGGTTCGAAACCCGATTGCAGAAACTGCGAACCGACCCGTTAACCGCTTTTATTACTTAACACGAACCGAAGTCCGACCCGAAAATGCAAAACCCGACCCGATTGGCCAGTTCGGGTCGGTTCGGGTCGGTTAACGGTTCCAAAACCGTTTTCTGCTCAGTCCTACTTGGCAGTGGTGAATGGTGAGCCGATCTAATGGTATAATGACACATGGTTCGAATTTTGTCTTAGGTGGAATTCATTTTTTATCAATAAAATATTTGTCATGTGTATATCATATTGAACCGGTTCACCATTCACGACTGTCATATGATGAGCCCGGCCTACTGAATAATTTCTCCAACTAATAATAAAAAAGGACTTTTGACCTGGTGGCACTCTAGAGTGTCGGCGTAATGCAAGGGCTTAGAAGTTTGTTATGTCTCATGTGAATATATAAGGTACACTTACTCTCCTTCAACAAAAACACTTAGGAAACTAGTCATATATAGCAAATGCAGAATTACATTCTAAATAATCTCTTTAAGGATGGAAAAGGCAGCGTACTAACTGAAGAGCCATATTTGAAGGTTACAAGGAAGGCACTTTTAAGTTTACACTCAAAGAACAGTAACATTATACTGATCGAAACATTCAAACAGACTTGTATTTTTTTTAAAAATTGTTTGTGTAACCATCCTCAATTGTCAGATTTTCACAACCTATGACAACCTGTCCTATTGAAAATGTCTCCAACAACATATTTGTAGCTATAATTCTAAAGGGACACCAAATTCTGACAACATACGGTGGCTCCATATATACATGATCAACTCATAAATTCTCACATCATATAGTCAGCAAAATATGATCAGATTTTAGTATTTCTTTAGCCTTGTCCTATTTTTAGTGTACTAGCAAAGACGAAAGTTTAGCCAGTATGCCTAAATCTCGGCCAACAGTTATCATTGTTCTTATCTATTCGGTGCGTCTTTTCGGAGGTTCAAAGTGAATCCCCCAAGAGGGTCACTATAAAAATTAAAATTAAAAGAGAGAGGTAGCAAATACTCACCACCAGAAGCCACTAAAGCTCCTTTGGTGGGGCCTTATTTTCTGATCAACTTGTCGATCAAATAATCAAAGGAGAGGGAAGAGATGATTCGGTGTTCGAGTCAGCAAAGCAAAACAAAACAAAACCGCAAGATGGTCTAGCGTGCAAAAAAGATATTTTGCCCACGATGACATGACCATCAGCCGATGTGACGGCCATTCATTAGCCCTCCTCTATTTCTGGACCCCATTCGGACCAGGGGCCAATGGCCGACCGTCACGTCGACCGGTAGTCACGTCCGGGTTACAAACCACAGACAACGTAGCAGCTCCATCTAGGACGAGCTGAAGGTTTTTTAAGCAAGAAACAAATTTCATGCTTTACACCTTCTGTTCAGTAATAGAGAAGCAAGGTCAAGGATTTATGAAGGCTGCAATCAACAGAGGCAGATGCTATAGTCTGGGAGTCTTGACGAATTTAGAACCCGCTTGGTTCACGGTAATGTAATCGTAATCGTAATCGCAATGTAATCAAATGAAAAAAAATAAAATAAAATTTATTTGATTATATTACAATTACGATTATATTACAATGAACCTAACAGAGATTCTTTCTCTGTTTTATCAGCTAAATTTCTTGGACAAGGAGAATAATCAGACTTGATCGACAACTTTTCACTCTGTTAGGTTACCTACCTCTAATGAGTCGGGAGAAGTAATATCTAGTGCAAGGGAGGCATGCTTTCAAAGAGAGCAAGTAGCATTTTCTAATATACACATCATACTGACCAAAGTTTTCATAGTTTTGGTAGGTGCAATAGAGAAAACGGGCTCAAGTACTTCATTCACCAAACTTTGATACATCCAATACCTCTACCTCTAGTGATTATTCTCATCAATCTCATCATTATATACCATTGGACTTTTGAAACCTAAGGGCCTTTGGCACGCAGAATACTATATGAAATACTATATTTTCAAAAAAAAAAAAATTTGAAAAAAATTATATTTTCATGTTTGATGAATATATAAATATTCCAAAAAAAAAAGGGATAAAAATGAGAAAAACCAAAAAACAACAACAAAAAAATTGGAAAAAAATAAAAAACAGAATAAAAAACTAAAATTATTCTTAAAAATGAGAAAAAAGATAAAAAGAACTGTAAAAAAATTCTTAAAATAAAAAAAGATAAAAAAAACTGAAAAACCAAAAAATTCTTAAAAAATGGAAAAAGAAAAGAAAGTGGAAAAAAAACAAAGAACAAAAAATTCCTTAAAAACGAAAAAGGATAAAAAAGCAAAAAAAAAAAAAAGAAATAAAATAAAATAAGTATTAAAAAATATAACAAAAAAACAATTTGACCCGACAAAAAAAATTACTTAACTATTCTGAATAGGATTTTCATGTTTTGTGATAAATTGTTTGCTCGGATATTTATAATTCCAAAAATAAATTTTATAACCTAAATCAAATATAAAAATATATTTTTTTACCCTAAAGTTCTCCCCCCCCCCCCCCCCCCCCCCCCCCAAAAAAAAAAAAAAGCTCCTATACCAAACGTCCCTAAAAATTAAAATCCGATACATTATTATATTCCTCTGTCAATAAATTGTATAGCACGGGGAAGACGACTCAATACTACTTGCCCCTTACCTCAAGATTGCACACCTTGAAAATGTTTACACCTCAATGAACACAGATGGACTGTCGACTCATAATGTTGTTCAACTGCAAGCTTGAAACATTGGCTTATTTATCAAAAAAAAAAAAAAAACATCAAAAAGGAATCACTAATATGAAAATAACATTTCTCTACCAATTTGAAAATAATAACTCATGATAATTTAAGTAGCCATTGCTAAAACATTAGCTAGAAAAATTTCACCCGGATATTTGTTTGTTGTGCCAGTGACCTCCATATAATTAGGCTGCATGCTAATGTCATCTGCTTGCAGGTTTAACTTGTTTGTCACGAGAACGAATTCACACATGTATATATTTTATGGAAGCTAATGAATGTCTCGGGCAGGGCCACACCATAACACATTTATGTATTATAAATAATATTTTTGTGATGACCGGAAAGAATGGTATGTATTGGATAAGATCAACTATTATACGTGTGACACATTTATTCTTATAGATGCAATTATACTGGTTATGTCATGAAATTGATCCTAAGACAATATTAAAAAGATCATATATATATATATATATATATATATATATATATGTATATATATATATATATATATATGTCTTCACTCACTTATTTAAAATTTTTGAGTGAGTTGGCTAGAGGTCACTCACCAGTACACGGCAATGTACTAACCCCCAATTTCCCGTGTGCGGAGCTGTTTGGACGTACTGAGGTGTTGGAGCTCGGTCGGTGCTTGATTATATTGGACTGGAGATGCTGCTTTAGTTATAGAAGACATAATGTATGGAACAATATCGTATTGTATATGTTCTTGAGTTGTAAACCTTGTGACATGTTTCAATGTATCAAGAGAGGAAGTGTTTGTAATCGAGTTGTTCCTTGACCTAGCACCGATGTATTTTTGCTGTAAATTATCAATAAAGATAATCATTATATATCTTGTGTCTTTTGACTCTTCTGTTTATTTTCGTTGCAATGACTCGTATACTAAGATGTTTTATCGACTGTGTTTCGTTCTTGCCTTGTACAAATATAATCTATATTTGTATGACATCATGTCCAGTGATAATTTTCGATTTTGCGGCATCGGAACGTGACAAGTGGGCCACCTAAAAATTAAGGTCTTCTCTAGGTCAAGTGCCTTGTCGTGACCGAACATCTCAACAATGGCCTGTGCAAACTCCATTTATCCCTGGGCCCGTGCTTGTGATCAAGTTTCCATCAACCACAGCCCTATTCTCGTACTCACTTTGATAGAAAGTTTGCTGCAGATGGCTGGATATGTTTTAGCCTTCTTTTCCTGCATTAATCAGTCAATTAGATAATAATGAAAGAATTCGTGTGGGAGAGCAAGGAAACATGTGAAGGCTGGTAGGGGTGAGCATGTATCGGTTGTAGGGGTGAGCATATATCGGTTGAAAACCAAAAACAGAACCGAATCAAACCGAAATATGACAAACGGTTCGGTTTTTCGGTTATCGGTTCGATTTTCGGTTTAAAAATTTAAAATTTGGGAATAACGGTTCGGTTTTCGGTTCTTGATCCGAGTAACCGAACCGAACCGAAAATCGATTTAGATTTAGTATTTTATCAAACTACCCTCAATCTATATATATTAATATTTTTTAATCCCTAACTGAGCGCACTTTCTTCTCTTATTCTATGTCGATGCTTCTTTGAGCACTCTCTCTACCCTCAATCTATATATACTAATATTTTTGACTCTATATAATATAATTATTCATAAATACAATAATGCTATTTTTTTTGGAGGCCCGGCACATTGGTCCATGAAATCGAACCGACCGAAAACCGAACCAAATTAATTCAGTTCGGTTTTTGTTCAATTTTTATAAATACGATTCGGTTTTCTGTTTTTAGATATACGGTTTATGGTTATTTTAATTTTTATACATTCGGTTCGGTTTGAACCGAACCGTTGCTCACTCTCGTTAAAGTAGACCATGCCATGGGTCTCAAGGACCAGAGAAGGAGCACAGATTGCACCATAGGGTTTATGATTCTGCCTGCTGCTTTAGTAAGTCTACATGCTCTATCTACTATTGATGCTCTAACTAGAGTTGGAGATATAATCCTTCGTCCATAAGGTGACAAATCTCCATCTCAACAATGGCCTGTGCAAACAGAACCGTAGAATATTGAGGAAAAGGTGGGAGAGGTTATGAGAAGGAAAAAAAACTGTGGACTCTCCAATTTTGGTTATGCAGCTTCCCAACTGGAATACTCACTTTTCAATCAGCTAGGCCTCGCCTCGTTTGGTTTGCGGAATGAAAGCGAAAGAAAATCAATTCCTTGTCATTCTTTCCTTTGAAATTTTTTAATTCTCATTGATTTTCCTTTCCGTTGTTTGGAAATGCCAAAAAATTTGGAAAGGAAAGTGAATACTTCAATGTAGAAAAATGATTCCTTGCTTGGATGGATGGAATCACTTTTCCCCTAATTTTTCCTCCATTAGGAATTACTTTCCTTTCCTCCTCAATTCCTTTGACATCCAAACATAAGAAAGTAATCACTTTCCTTTCCCAACCCGAAAATTCAGCGAACCAAACGAGAAGTGTACACCTGCATGAAATAGAAAGTACCTGCACGAACTTTTTTTTTTTCTTACATTGCTACCAATTTTGCCGAGAAAATGCATTGAGACATGTGTACAGTCATGACTCATGAGTAGATCGTGTTATTTAAATTTCAAGTATTTAGTACAGCAAGAATTACACCTTGTCAAACATCAAGTAGATACGTGGAATTGATCTTTGATAAATAGGGATACTGTAAAGTCCCGTAAAAATTCAAATATTAAAATATCTTAAATAACGTAAGATCTGTGAACATGTACAAAAATAATGAGATCTGAGATGACAGACATCCGAGTGTTTGTGTAAGCCTGGTGCCACCACTGTTCAGATGCTGCAAATGGACTGTCAAAACAAAATTTCTAGAATACATCCGCAGATGCTGATGTGGATATCTCGTTAAAGTATGCAAACTTTTATCTATCAGAATCTGAAGAAGTTGGACTGTCGAAACAAATTTCTTGTTTGTGGAGTGTCAGCATCTTTGCTTCTGGGTTGCAGAGCCCTGACAATCAAGAAAGGATCATTAGCTAACATGGATGTTGGGCTGAGCGTCTTATCAGGACATTGGACCAAACTACAATTTTGAAGTAACATCCTAAATCAAAATATAATCGAATTAACCAGCTAACAAATTTTTTTTCTTTTGAAAACCCACGAACACACAATTGGGGGGCTCGAACCTTTTCGGCCCCTCCCGGTGTCCGCTCTAATACCACCAGGCAAGAGAGCTCGGACCACTAGAATACAAACCTGAGCACTTGGGAATGTCCCATACAATTCAATTTAAGAGTATGAAGAACCAAAATTGACCACTAGAATACAAACCTGAGCACTTGGGAATGTCCCATACAGCAATTGAAGATGTTGTACATTCAGGCGCGCAAAGTGCATGGTCGTTCTCATGATTGACATTCATTGCCAGCATCCAGGCTCCAATAGTAACATCCTCGTTGCTGAACAATCGGAAACTGCAATTACATAAATTAAAATAAGATCACAGACCATAATTCATAAGAGTTAGAGGCAATGACACCAATTCATAGGTATGAACAAATGAAATCTCAAAATAGCTGGTGCTTATGCATGCAGTTCAAATTAAGAACAGACAATGAGTTGAGAACAAGAGAAGAAATTAAGAATATGCGTCTTGTAACCTTTTTAGACTGCTATAACATGATATAGTATTCTAAAAATATATTATAGTTGAAGAACACATTATATTGGTTATGCAGCCTACCTTCTAAAAACACTTCACTACAAGTTGGATGGTACTTAAATATATACTAATTCACGGTACAAATATTGTTTCTGTATCCCAATTGTCCGTAAGCTCAAAACTTTAAAGACATAAGGACAACCCTACCATTCCCCACTTTTCTGGCCCCCAACCCCAAGGTTTCAACCAAAGGACAGTTCCCATGTTCATTTTCTTGTTGTAAATAAATGAAAGTTTGTTTCGTCTTATGATCCATGCATTTGAATTGTTCAACTGAATTGTGCACAATAAAAAAGAATATTCTGAACAAACTTTTCATGCATCCGATGAATATGCTCTACAGCTAATTGCATATTTTCGTTCATACACAAAATAATATGGTAAAGGTACCACATAAATTGCCAAATAAGTAACTCCAGAATAGTTTATGTTTGAATTGAGAATCGAATTTGCATGACTATTTGTTGTTACAAGCCTACAACTAACTTTCATTCTAAATCAGGACTATAAATAAAAACCATCTAAACTAGTCTGGTCCACATAAGTCACATGTCCTATATATGACTCAAGTCCTAGTTTCTATCATTAAGGGCTCGTTTGGATCAAGTTTTTGGATTCCTAGGAATAGATTTTCAATTCCTTTCCCATAGGAAAGGAATTCAACATTCCCATACCCATGTTTGGTTAGGTTGGGAGTAGGTAGTTCAAAATTTTTAAAAAATTTATTTTCATGTTTGGTTCACACATGGATAGGAATCTTAATTTATTTAGTTTTACTTTAATACCCTTTCACTAATTTCATGATGATTCACATGTTTGGGATAGGAGTTGAAAATTTGAAAATAAAGAGAGGGTATAACCGTCCAAACAAAATAGTCAAACATCATTCCTAGGAAAGCAAATCTATTCCCAAGGGGGGGCTTGGGAATAGCTTTCCCACATCCATGGGAATAGCTTTCCCACATAACCCCCTCCTATTCCCTCCTCATTCCCAATCCTAAACATACCAAACATGGGTAAGGAATTCAAATCCCATTCCCAAGCCTAAAAAACTTGAACCAAACGCCCCCTAAGTTCAAAGTGATTTCCAGAATCCTAAGCAAGTTCTGAGCAAAGCTTCTTTGGATGAACCAGATACACAAGTCTAAAAGTTCATCTCTGAGTTCTTAAAGTAACACGACACAAACGAGAACTTGACTAGTATGGGAATCAATGAGCAGGATAGTTATATTCTACTGCCAGATTTATCCAGATGAATTGAGGAACAGGAAGGATGGCTTCACAATATTTAGAAACTCTCATTTACCTATTGTTTCTTAGAGCAGTAATGCTTGCAACCACCTCAGCAGAGAGAGCATATATAGGACCATATGCATGCAAAAAGTATTCTTTCCCAAGCATATAAGAAAGAGGCTCATACCTGCACAAACAAGTTGCTTAACAAGATGTAATCGCAGTTCATAAAACAAAGAAATTTGACTTCTAATAAGTATTAACTGATATAAATTAAATTATGAGTAAGACAAATATGCAGCAAAGTCACCCAGTTAAAGGAAGCACCACAGGCCAAACAGGATCTTACAACATGAAACTTATTGGTAACGTTATTAGATCAAAGAGACAAGGGGGTTAAAAGGGTAAGAGTTTCGGACATCCCCCATGTGGAACCGAAGATTAGCTCATGAAAACTCAACATAAAACCAGTAAAGCATTAGATTCTTCATAGCATCAGCGTTTCAAAGTTTCAGTAGCTTTCTAAATCAGCTTCTTGTTACTTATTTTGGTGTTGAGTTGTATTCAAGGGTATGAGTTTCCTAAAGCCTACTAATGAGTAAACCTATTCACATATTGATATAGTCAATACAGATTTATAGTAGAGAACTCAAATGGTTTTCAATAAGAGTAAATTTCCTTTTTCCAGTCTTAAGTATCTTCCAGGCATTATTTTGATTGGCCATAGCTCCCAAGAAGTTCCAATGCATTGGACACCTGAAAAAGTAATCGACTCTAAACTTGAGACACTTGCTTCTCAGCCTGCTGAAAGGTAAACATATCACATTTACCTACTTCATTTTTTAGATCCTTTAGGGGCTGTTTTGTTGTCAAATGAAATTTCCATGCAACACATGTTGCATGTAGCATTTGTTGTTGTAAGTGGTGACATAAATTCATATACAAATTTATTGTTTGGAATGATGTAATTAGCATGCAGCGTGCAACACTTATTGCGGTAAATTGAAATCCATGGTTTGAAATTGAATGATGAGAGAATCATTGGAAATGATGTAAATGGTGTTGCATATGTTGTCGTAAGTGGAATTACATTTATTTTGGACACAATAAATGTTGCGGTAGTTGGAGAAAATGATGCAACATTTGTTGCACCATTTACATCAAACCAAACATTGGAACTGGTAGAAGTTGCAACAAATGTTGCATGTATTTCCAATTAGCGCAAACCAAACACCCCCTTGAACATTAAATATAAAGAACATTACATGGTGCGATGAAGAAATAGATTAATCTCCATGAATGGGGGATGGTTGAGACTAAAAGGAAACAATTAGCATTGTATTGGGCTTGAAGGTGATGGATAAATCCCGACAAAAACTTTCTAAGACGAACATGGAAAGGGACAATATTATGTGGTTTAGAAGTTAGTTTAACTTGTGTCTCCACCAACCCTAAATTGAATGGTCGAAAGTGGGTTCGTCTCCCAAATTGTCTTGTCATCTTGACCTTCTAAAGCCCTTCTCTGATTAATACTTTTAAATCCTTCGATTCTCAAAATATTCTCGAACTTTATATACCTTAAGTCATATCAAATCCCGACTTTAAAACCTAGATTATGATTTAAAAAATACCTCTTTCCGTCCCCTAAATCCAATTTAACAATAGTCCAGCTCCCCCTTTCTCTGATTGATACCTTTAAATAAGTCTTCTAACCTTAAATCCCAAAAGGTACAGACTCCAATTCTAAATTTTCAAAGAATATTATTTCCAAATCTGAATTTGCTCATAATAACTTCTCATTGAAATCTCGGCATCACTTGCATGGTTATACTAAGCATTTCCTGATTTTAGTTTGGTTTTGACGTACATCAATTTCTGTGCAAGGTGTTAGGATAAAATCATGGTACAGAAAATCGTCGTAGATCTAGTAGTATTGGTTTTCATGAGTTATCTATTCCTGCCACAATATAATTTTGTTTTTAACTACATGTTTCTTGCAACCAAACAACTCTATATTTTGAAAAA
The DNA here is from genome assembly GCA_029216955.1 of Iris pallida. Taxonomy (NCBI): domain Eukaryota; kingdom Viridiplantae; phylum Streptophyta; class Magnoliopsida; order Asparagales; family Iridaceae; genus Iris; species Iris pallida. The sequence goes on from JANAVB010022030.1 coordinate 55,619, forward strand.
ATTAATAATAAAGCTTTCATATCAAGAAAATGATTAAAAGCCTAATTGTAAGATGAAACATGGGCCATGGCCTAAGTTTATATTTTTCAAGTATCTTTACTTGTTCCCTTGTTTTTTTTTTTTTTTTTTTTTTTTTTTTTTTTCTGTTTTTAACATGCTCATTCTGGTTCATATAGTTTCGTATCACAGGCTTCATAAAATTCAAGCCACCTTAAGACAAGAAACAACCACCAACCATTTAAGTTTTGGATCGGTAAATACAGGTCCTTTCTTCATGCATCCAAGATAAGTTTGAGGGTTTGAACGTTCTTTTGCCAGAAGTAGAGAAAGGCGATCTGCAAAAATGCCAAATTCCACATGTCAGCACTATTTTCTTTTTCTTTTTTCAAATTGAAAGGTCAAACTCTCTTAGAGACCATTACCCGGCCTCAGATATATGTCATCATCAGCTTTAACATAAAATTCAGAGTCAAACAACGCATATGCTGCTTTGAAGAAAGCTAACCTACAAAAAAGAACTCGATAAGAATGCCGAGCAAAACTATTAGGTAAAAAGAAAATTTGCACACCTTACGTTTTGTATGGGAGCTTGCTATACTCTTCCTCAATATCTAAAAGCATGAAATCATCATATTCTTCAACTTCCCTTTTGAGAGCTGCCATTTTAAACCGGTCTTTGGTCTTACCAATCACAAATCTGAAAGCCAGACCAGTTGATTCTTCCAAGCTGAAAACGGAGTGTCAAAAGTTACAAAACAGGAAGCATACATAATTACACTTACGTGAAAACGAGGATCATTGTGGTGTAAAAAAGCTTTCATTTGTGATGCTGTGAGAAAAGGAAAAAAACATACCAAGTAAAATGCAGTAAACCTATATCATTATCATGAACAAAAGCAGCAGTAAACATTACAAGAAAACTGTGTATCAAAAATTGATTAATCAATTACCAACATTGTACTTGCAATATAAATTGTGAAGTTGTTATTAATGCATTAAACATTAAAATGAGCTAAAGGGAATGACATCATAATATGCAAACAGCATTCATTTCCACAGGATAGAACAGAACTTTAGCAGATAACGGATAAATTCCGACAATAAGCAAATTGCAACCAGAAACATTACGAAATTATACAACAATGAATAGGTACGACAGAGTGCCAGGGTCCAATCTTTTCTTGAAAAGGTAGTAAGATACCAAAGTTGATGATTCTGGAACCATGGAAAAACTATGGATATATTTACACTATCACTATGAGGTCAGGTGCCACACGGACATTCCCAACCCCTTCATATAAAGAATGATGAAAGAACTACTAAAATGATAATAAACACCAAACTATAGATTGCGTCCAATAACAAATCAACAAGTCTTGTCTTGAAAATTGGACATAAGAGTATATCTAGATTTCATAACAAACCTACAGACCAAAAAGTTCAACAAAATAGGACAAAATATGCAACAGATGATGTATCGATGGATTGATGGAATCAGTGGATAGAAGATAAAAATGAAACTTAATTAGAAAATGGACCGAAGCTTTTATAAATTGTTCACAAATCTCACCACGAGTTGAGAACTTTTAACCAAAAGAAGACTATCAATTTAAAGAAACCATGTCTTCTAGGGAATCCTTCTTCTGTGTATATCAAAACCTAGTGTGAATGCCAAAGAACCAATAATGTTATGCCTCTCCACTAATCCACCATAGGTTCATCCACATCAACCATTCTCCCACCAAAGTGAAAACTAATGAATCTGCAGATCCCACAGGAGATGGAGTATAAGGGGACGAAAGTGACAGTAGCAAGAGATTCAAGGAGTAGGCCTAGAATACTTTGGGTGGAATAGGCATAAACTCAATGAGTCCATAAACCCTCAATTGTTCTATATTTCTGATTGTTATAAAAAAACTCATTGACGGAGTCCCGGAATTAAAAGCTAAAATTGCATGCGATTTGACTGCCTATGTATCTATTTGTTTGTTTTGAGCTTCCCTATCTTTTGAAGAATCTTTCAATAGAAAATAACACAGTAGATTCCATAGGTGAACAACATTATGGGTAGATTTCAGGAAACCACTTGTTTTAGGCATTTATCAGGTTACCCAAAACCTCAAAACCAGGGGCGTATGTAGGTACTTTTGTGAGAGGACGAACACAAAATGTAATCAGACAATAGCATTGCGATCATAGTAGTTTATTGTGCGTTTCTGTGTAGACAACACTATGATCTGGTCGCAAAAGCACTGTAGTCTGCATTCTTGCCATACCCTCGTGACAACATTGCTACATGGTCTCAACAACATTATGGTGAAAGATTGTGGTGACATATGGTAGCATTGTGGTTACCTACCTGTGAACAACGCTATTTTTGGAGCTAGTCCTGAACGAAATTTAAAAATATAAAAAATAAAATTTATAAATAAAATAAAAAACTTATCCCGCCATCGTTGGTCTCTAATGGAGGGCAGAGCTATCGTTGTTGGACAAGGAACCGTAGTTGGGATTTGATGAGCCATCATAGTTTGATACTTGGAGGACAGAACCACAGTTGGAGAAGGTTGAAAGGAAAAAGAAGTAGTGTGTTTGTGTGGTATAAGAGAAATTGTTGGCTTGAGTGTAGAAGGCAGCGGTGGGAAGAAGAGAGACTCGAGATTAAAGAAGGGCTGGAGAATCAATTTTAAAAGTCATGGTGGGGCATATAACTAACCAATTTGTATCTGTTAGAAATATTTCCAATCTGATATCTTATACTGAAGGGTTATTAAGATCCAATCCAGTACAGAAGCTTGTTAGTGTATCCGCCCTTGTTCCACACAACCCACACCCTACCCTTCATCGTTATTTTTTCCATCATATGCTCTATGTTGCTAGAAACAGTCGTATATTGCAGTTAAATGACATACGAGCATAGTTTGCAGCATCGGCCGATACCGATCCGATACAGATACGGTTTGGCCTTAGAAGCCAGAAATGGCAGCGGGGATGGAAGCGGGGGCGGGAGCAGGGAATATGACTACTTAGAAGAGTCTAAAGTTGGGAGCGTGATAGGAGCGTGTGCTAATAAAAAATTTATGTTTATTAATCATTGTTATCAAAACTTATAAATATCTTATTATTTATTATAATTTATAAGGTTCAGTTTAAAGTTACACATGAATTATTCGTATGTTGATTTTTTATGATGTCAAGGTAAATAATCTTTAGTTTCTTGGTACTTTGATAAACGTGTATTAAAAATATTCAAACTTTCTTTTCAAAATTTATGTTAACATTTAAAATTATGGTCATATTATGGAAACGCTTATGTCGTCGGAGAAACGTGCTCCCGTCGTCAGGGAAGCGAGCTCCGTCATCGAGAAAGCGAGTTCCCAACGAGCTCCCAAGTAAGAACCGTTGAATCGAGGTTCTTACTGAGATTCGTTGATCTTTTAGGAGTTTTAGGCTTCTAAGGGTTTGGCATGTCCCGATCCGATACCGATACAGTTTGGGATGTCCAAATCCGATACCGATCGATACACGATACTGACCGATCCCGACATTGAAGGTCTCTTTTCCGGTCAATTTGGCAAAAAAAAATTGAATGGAAAAAAAACAATCATCAACGGTGTAAAGCATAGTAAGGTTATAAAAGCATGTAAAAGAAGAAAACTTATCTATCGCATGTAAACCAATCAGCAAGGGTGAGTATTATTTCCTTCAATTTCAAAACTACTAAAAAACAACACTGAAAATACTTAAAATTATCCCTAAACGTATAAAATAAATTTTCTAAAATGTTAATAAGTTATTAATAATTATTTGGTTTCCGATACCCAAAAAATCCAATACACCACCAGAAACCGACGATACTACCGATACCACCGATCCCAATACTTATGGAATAATGCGATACCAATTACGATACCAATACTATGAACCTTGCAGACGAGAACAATGTGACCTAAAGAATTAATAACATAACCTCACCTCCTCTGTTTTCCTCCTATGACCAATGAATGGTGGTCCGTTGCTAGCCTTCATCTTTCTTCTACTTTATCTCCTCTCCATTCTCTTTCTCCCTCCCTACAGCGACCACCTTATCATGTTGCCACCACCTTCTTATTGTCTCTTTATTTATTCTTCTTTTTGTTCTCTTCACACCCCCCCTTCCTTTCTCCTTACCCCCATCCTTCATAAGCCTCAATTGCGACAAGGCAGCACAAGCAGCTGGCTCAAGTGCATGGAGGGTTCAAACCCACTGCCCCCTCTTCCTCTCACAAACATCAAATACACACATAAGCCTAACCCTTCTGTTCTAAAAGGCGGCCGTCTAGGCGCTAGGCGTCGGGTGTCCGCCCGATGCCCGCTTAGGTGTCCGTCTAGTCCCCTTGACGTCCGACTATGCATGTTTCAGGATTTTATGGTTTTTTCTGCAATATTTAGTAGATTTGTTTGGGTTATTTTTATTTTTTTGAACCGCCTAGATCTAGACGGCCACCTAAGCACTCGCCTAAATGGGCTAGGCGCTAGGCGGAAGGTGCCCGCCCGACTAGCGCCTAGCGCTTTTCACAACCTTGCCTAACCCAATTTAATATTGGCAAATACATACAATTACCTAACTAATACAACAATAAAACCTTCATCCCAAACCTTTTGGTTGGCTATTTGAATCATATTGTGTTGTTTTTCGATCGCATGGTGCCTTTCAACTTGAAAGTAAAATTCTATAAACGAGTTATGCTACGTAGATTGGAAGGTTGGACGATTAAAAAAACATGTCCAACAAAAGGGACATAGCTGAAATGATGCTGCTAAGATAGATAAGTGGCGATAAGTTGAAAGATACACGAAAAAATGAATGGATTCTCGGGATGTTGGAGATGGCATAATTTGGACTAAGATGAGAGAAATCGTATATGGTGTAGACGTGCAATGGCACAATTTTGGATTCTCTGCCTCCCTCCGGTTGCGACGAGGCACTCCTCACTCGATCGGGGGTCGGGAAGACCACCCTCCATTTTTGTAGAGGGATAAAGAAACGACAAGGAACGACGAGACATGTTGCGAATGGTGGTCGGTCCTCCAGCTCCACATTGTTGTTGCTAAGGGTAAATGTGTCCTTCAGGATGTAGTGGAGACATTATGTTGCCACCAGAGTAATGTTGCTGAGACAGAACATATCCTCCGGCGAACTGAGGGGTCTCGACGTGGCCCAGGTAGTATTATTGTTGTTAATAGTGATTCGAGAGTTGTACCCCGTGGGAGAGGCAAACCACGGAATAGTTGGGAGAATAGGGAAAAGGACCTTGATTATGAAGCAAATTTGGTATTGACTAGTGAGGTCGGGACAGTTGGAGTTGGAGTTTAAGCCCATAGTTAGCCTATGTTGGTGAAAGGCATTATTGGCACGAAGAAGTACGGTTGAACCAAGGACTCCATTGTTGGAGTAGGTGGGTGAACCGCGGCTTAATACACAAGAGAGGGTTGTTAGACTGAGCTCAGATAGGTGGGAGCAGTAGCAGCTTGCTAAATCGATCCTTGTAGAGTAGCCGACTAGGGATTTTTTATTGAGTCATGGTCTAGGCAGTCAGGCCTAGATTGGCTACTAGGAGCCCCATGAGGCATGAACAATATAGGGGAATCCATGTTAAAGTTCGGCACATGTGGCACTAGATGGAACGATGCTTGTTATTATAAAGATGTCGGAGCATGCAAAGTGGGAGTAGATGAGACTCTTCCCTAGCGGCCAATGTTCTAAATTTCGTTGAATCGGTGCGATGGAGGGCCGCCTAGCGCCTAGGTGCCGAGCTAGATTTTTTTTTTCAACATTTAAGGTTACAAATATATTGTATGTAAGATATTAACACAAAAGTTTAAGTGTTATTGTGGCTAGCATGATGTGTTTAAGTTATGTTATTGTGTTTGGGGTGGTAGTGGGTTCAAAACTCACCTAAGTTTTTATTTTTTTCAGTTTTTTTATAAAAGAGGAGAGAGAGAATCCTCTCCTCCATTCCTCCCCTCTCTATCCTCTCCATCATCTCTCCTCCCCATCTCTCGTACCAGCAGCAGCAACAACAACAAATAACAACCAGTAGCAACAGCAGCCAGCAGCAGCCGCCGCCGTCCGCAGCAAACAACAACACCACTAGCAGCACACAGCAGGAGGAGGCATCCACCTCTAGGTAAAATTTTGATTTTATTTGAAAAAAAATTCAAATCTTTTTTTTTTCAAATCTAAAACTCAAATCTGAATTTTTTTTGATTTAATCGGCCTAGGGCCACCTAGCGCCTAGATCGGCCGCCTAGGGGATTTTTGGTGTAGTCGGAGGCCGTCTAGCACCTAGCGGCCGCCTAGACCGCAATTTAGAACACTGCTGGTAGCACCACACCAGATGGGCTAGCCAGAGGGATGAAGAGGGGCGGTCCGAAGGCGTTCAATGTTATAACTTGTGAACTGATTGTTCCCTAGTCACTCGAGCCGTAGATAGATAAACTCGTAGTGCAGGTGTTAGGGGGTTGCGGAGTGACTCCCTACTGGACGCACCGTTATGCATCTTATTTGGTTGAGGACAAAACTCTTAACCTTGTGATCATGGGTTTTGAGCCTAACGGTAACCAGGACTCTCTGGATGATTTGTGAACTGGATCAATGGTATCCTTCTTCTCTAATCACGTCGTTTCCTTCACATGCGTAGACGAACATACGTGAGAGGGGCGATATAATCCTTTGATGTCGCTCCGACGCTCAAATTAGATTGAGAACATAGGAAAAAATTTGGCATAGTTTTAGGATATGTGTACCTCATAAAGATGTAAAGGAAACTATATATAGTCCTCAATGAATTACCATGGATGGTTTTCCTACTTTACCAAATTAGGGTTTAAAGAATCCATGGGATAGGTGTCAAATATCTCACGATTCTTAATTGTATCTCAATAAAATTGTGCACAAGTGGGGATTCTTGTTTGCGGCGAGCTTGGATCCATTTCCATACGGAAGTCTAACTGGCTTGGGTCTGAACCTATGGACCTGGACTTATATGTCACCAAAACCCAACTTTTATGTGGTTTAGAAAATAGTGGTTTTACAACCCTATTATATTCGACAGAAAAGTGTGAAAACTTTTTGTATAGAATAATTTGATTTACAACTTACACATAGTACGTAAATATGACAAGAATTCTACACAAATAATATTTTCGGGGATTATGGCATGGATGGTTGATCTGCGCGTGATCACTTCGCTCCATTGACGATGTGACACAAAGTAGCTGCTTGAGACGAGGGAACAAGAACTCTCCAAATGCTCAAAACTCAGTTGGACAAAATGCTCTCTAAATCGAAAAGGATGCTATGATTGGTCGTCTCTTGGCTAAAAATTCAGGCTATTTATAGTCTGAGCTGCTGAAACGCTCAATCTGATGAGGTTCCGCGGGAACTGGTTCAGCGCGAAACTTCTGCCAGTGAGGCATGCGTGAAGCGTGAAACGCATGCCACGTGGGCTGTTATTACAGCCATGATGAGGGACATAATGTCCAATCAAGGCAACAGCCCACGTGGGCTGTTATTACAGCCATGATTAGGGACATAATGTCCAATCAAGGCAGCAGCCACGTGGGCTCCTAACGCTTCGGAGCTCCGGTTCGGCAGAGCTCGCTCTAGACTCTTTGTCCTGCCGGGATTTTGTTCAGCGAAGATAGCTGCAGAGTCTTAGTTCAGCGAGTTCTGGTTTTGCGGATCTTCAATTCACTGCCTCGTCCTGCGAGACTCATTTCCTGCGGAATGCAGCTTCAACAATGGTTCAGCGGGAACAACTCCCTGCAGAAAATAGGCTTCAACCAATGGTTCAGCAGGAACCACTTCCTGAGGAAAATATGGTTGGGAGTTCCGCGGAATCAGCTCTCTTGCGACCTTGTCATTTTTATGGATCAACACCTATCATACAACTATGAATTGGAGAGTAGGCAAAGATCTAAACTTTTCCCTGAAAAAAGAATCATAGAATCTCTGTTTGAACAATTCACGATCTCCGCGAGCAGGAATTAATAATGTTTTTATCAACGTTGCATCAAAACAGTAGATGAATTGGAAATAAAAAGAGTAAAAGATTGACACTTTTCTAACGAAAACGGAGTAACTGACCGAAGAAGAGCTTGCCGATCCGAAGGGAACCACGTCTTCCTCAGCGAGCTCCTCCTCCCGGTGGATCCGAAGCCGGTCTGGACCCCGACGAAACCCATCACCTTGTGCCTCTCCACCGCCGCCGATCCTCCGCTGCCACCGTCGCTGCCCGTCTCCCACTTGACGGAGACGGATCTGGGCGCGGAATTAGGGCAGGCTCCGCGGGAGGCCAATGGAGGAGAGCCGAACAGGAAGAAGAGGAGACCGGAGAGGAAGAAGAAGAAGGAGAAGGCCCTGGAGTAGGAGAGGCGGCGGGATCGGGAGAGGAATGGCGGGGAGGAGGACTGAGAGTAGAAGAGTTTGGGAGAAGTAGGCATCTGATGGATTTCTAGGTTTAGGGTTTCGACGACGGGAGGAAAAAGGGGAGAAGTGGAGGAGCTGAAGAACGTTTGGACGAAGAAGAGATCCGACAATGGGCGTTTGTTAGGAATAGAGGAAAAGGGTCTGCTTGGTAATTTTAATTTTCATCGGTTTTGGAAAAAAATTGATCCTGTTATTTGTGAAGTGTTTAAAAATAAAAAGGTGTGCACCTCGTAGATTACTAAACAAACTTTATGAAAAAAAAAAAAATTCTATTCCCCGATCGACCCCGATGGTCCGACCTTCGTCAGCGTCGGGGTCGTGGGGAGCAGCATGGAAAGAGAAGGGGTAGAATAGGAATTCTATTTTTTTTCTTTTTTTTTCATGGGGTATCTTTAGTAATCCATGGGGTACGGATAGCCGCACCCTAAAAAAAATTGTTTGGTAACGTTTCTTTAGTGCTAGTTTCTGTTTGCTCAAAATCCCCTCAAAATCAGTACAATATAATTTTTGGTGTCTTTATAAGCATTCCTAACCGGAGTGTTATGAGCGTTTCTATTTTTTTCTTCCATTTATATCTTGATCAAAAACTATATCTACAACTACTAATATCCTACCATTTTTTGCTTCTTTCTCACCTTTTTTTTCTGTCATTTTAAGGTCCATTTGACGGCTACTTGCTCCAAAAGGTGAGTTTTTTTAATTTCGTGTTCCATTAGATGAGGTAGTAAATGATTGGCATAATTTTTTGCGGTCCATTTGATGGGATAATGAATATTTATGATTTACTACTTACCAGACCATTTATGTTTGTAAGTTATATGAGTATATAAGTTATTGTTTGGTAGGACAATGACATAATCTTCCTTTGGAAGAACTTTTGTTTATATATGGGTGTATAAATAATTTTATTGTTTTAAAAAACTTTCAGAACCGCTCGTTATTGTTACCAAGATGGATTAGATTGGTTTAAAAAACGCTACTTAAAATTGTCCAAAATTGGACCTCTTATAACCGATACTTTAAAAATACCTCATTACTACTACTCCAACAATTGCCAAGTAGACCCTCAGGCTCTCTTTAAATTGAGGGTTAAGTGAGAGAAAGTTAAGTGATGAAAAATAAACAGTGCGTCTACACAGACTGAGGGAGGGACCGTGGTTTAAACCACGATGCCAAGTGTCCCTCCTCACTGGCCGGGCTTTGGGGCCCACGATAGTAGGGGACTGGGGGTTTGGAGGGATGGGCTCCAGCCAATAGAGGAACACGTGGTCTCAGTTTAAACCGCGGTCCCCCTCAGTCTGGGAAGAGTTATTGAAAAATAAAATCATGCTTGGTTTGAGGGTGGAAGTCAGAGAGATGGTTAAGTGAAGGTTTGTTTAACCCTCTTTTATTTTTTTTAACCCCCCAAATTGGAGGGTTAACGAGGGGGATTGAGAATTTGTATTTAAAAAATTATAAATATTCCTTATTTGTCCTATAAAATATCATATTTTTTTCGTTTTTTTCTTTCTTTCTTTCAATATTATGCTCTGTAGCTTCCTCATTTGTGAAGATATTTTGACAAGTTCTAATTAAAATTTCAATCAAGTTTAATTTTATGACATATGTAACTATTATATTTTTATTGATCCTCCTCATACTCAAAACCTCCAACCAAGTAAGAGTTATTAAGCATACCCCACTTAACCTCCCTCTAATCCGAGTAGGATTATATGTATTGACTCTATTCCCTCTCACTTAACCCCATTTAACTTTGCTTATTTTTTCCAATCAATCCAAGTTGAACCTGGTATGTTGGATTGAGGGTTAAGTGACGGAAAGTTAAGTGAAGGAAAATACAAATCATGCTTGATTTGAGGGTGTGGTTTAGGAGGGAAGGTTATAGAGGGTTAAGTGATGATTTGTTTGACTCTCTTTTGTCTAATTTTTTTAACCCCTCAAATTGGAGGTTTAATGAGAGAAATTGATAGGTGTTGTTAAAAAGTCATAAATATTTCTTATTTGTCCCATAAAATATCATAACTTTTTTTCATTTTTGTTTCTTTCAACATGCCGCATCGTAACTTTTTCATTTGTGACGATATTTTGATAAGTTCTAATTAAATTTCATCAAATTTAATTTTATAACATATATAATAAAGATATTTTGACACTATTATATTTTTATTAATTATTCTCTCACTCAAAACCTCCAATCCAAGCAAAGTTTATTAAACACAACTCACTTAACTCTCCTCCAAATCCAAGTAAGGTTATATGTATTGACTCTACTCCCCCTCACTTAAATCCACTTAACTCTGCTTATTTTTTCCTCCCAATCCAAGCAGATTAGGCTGCCTTGAGCTTTGGGTAGTGCTCTGGGACTGCTTCAAAATTGGATCTAACTTTTCATAATTTGTTTCGATTTTTTTGTTCATCCACTAAAACTAGTGGAAATTTCATCCCTCCATTCAAAAATTACAACATATCAAAAAGTAGAGATATTCATCAAACCACTCCCAAATGAGAGCACATCTATTGTTGTCGCCATGATTTTATGTCAACGATACCCTAGATAATTTTGTGCTTATCTATTTAAAAAATATAGTTAAGCTCATATTTTTTGGTATATATAATTATTTAGTTTTTAGATAAAAGATATATTAGTAGTTTAAATAGAACTTGTTTTTGAAGAGGAGTTCATATAGAACTTTTGGTATCCATAATTATTAGTTTTTAAACAAAAATATTTTAGTATTTTAAATAGATAAGCACAAAATTATCTAGGAGAACATTGGCACAGAGTTACAGGGACAGCAGATCCGCTCTCCTCCCAAAGTAGTTTTAGGTTGGATAAAAACGACACATGACAACTAGATTTGGAAGGAGTGTAATTGGATGAGACAAGAAGTTGACTCCTTTTTCGCATTGGATCTAGTAGATTTTGTGTGTAAGTTTCGTCACAGAACTTTTTCTCCCGCCAACCTACCGTAAGCCCCTATTTTTTCCGACCATGTCTCCTTTTTTTAACATTTACAACATGATTTTTTTTTCTGAAGAAGTTCATGTCAGTCCCTGTTTTTCAAAAAATTGATTTAATTAGTATTAATTAGTTGCTAATGGCATATTTAGCTTTAAAATAATTTATTATGATTTTGGAAATTTTTCTAGAATTTTTAAATAATTTTTAAATAGTTTTTAAGTTAAAATATATTATTTTGTAATAAACTGAATTGTTTTAATATCGTTTTGTAATAATTAAAATTGTTTTAATATCATTATGCAATTTGTTAATATGTTATTATAGCAGTTTGCAAATTGTGAATTGTTTTAATTATGATATGCAAATTTACTTTTGCATTAGCATAGGGGAGGGACCTATTTGTAAAAACCTAAACTCTAGGGACCCGACTGCAAATTGACAGTCACCCCCCCCCCCCCCCCCCCCACGTATTCACCTACCCCCGACGACCGTCGACGTGCGACGACTGCCACCGCACGACCGACCTAGCCCACCCCGACCTACCTAAACCCCCCTATAAGTACCCCCAATCTAACCCAAACCCTAGGCAAAATTCCCGACCACCCAGCCACCCACAACCGCCCATTTCCCTACGCCTGAACCCTAACTCCGGCCACCCCACAGCGCCACCGCCCTAGCAACCATCACCACCTCCGACCACCACCACCGAGTCCGCCCTGCCGAGACGAGCGCAGCGCCACCCGAGCGCTGCGACGCCGACGCCTCCTCCGCCCATTCGCCGCCCCAATAGCCCGCTCGACTTGGACACGTACGTGTCAGTTTTGTTTTCGTGTCGCTTTGGTGTCTCGAACTCACATATTTGACTCGCCAGGACACGAACAGTACGTAGGTAAATCTGGACACGAAAGACTCGACCCGTGTGTGTCGTGCATAGCACGGACACAAGACTCGTGTGTCCTTAACTGTCAGGACACCGAGATAGTTTTATCGGGTTTAAAACCCATTTACCTAAACCCAAATAACATAAACCCAAACCCTACTCCTAACACATAGCTCGGGCTGACCCCCTGGCTGTCACGCCCCGCTCCCGCAGGAGCGATCGTCCTCGCTAAGGCGTGATGCCGTACGGGCCTAGGTTGCGCCCGTGCAAGGCTAAGTCCAAAAACGGCCGATTTGAGCTAGGCCACAGAGTCACACAGAGTGTCCCCATTTGCAGCGGAAAGTAAATGAACACAAATTGAAGCGAATTGAACTCTTTATTGATATTCAAGAAGTTTACAAGCGGCGCTAGGCTGATATTACAAATCACTCAAGCTCTCTCTCTCTCTCTCTGAAACATAAAAGACGTGCCAAGTGGCTTACAACATGGAATGATTCATGGCGATGTTCCGATACATTATGTCCTATATATGGTGCTCCAGCTCCTTGCAACACTCCAAGGCTCCAGAGATAGCTCTGCGCCTTAGCACGTTCGAGGGAAGCTCCGCACTCGACGACGTCTCCTGCATCCTGCAAGCAGACTGTGGGGTTATCAGTACATTGTTATGCACTGGTGGGGAGGCTAGCTCGCCCACAATGCTATCATTACCAAACACGTTCTATTTACTTTCGTGCACCGTCTATCATTCATTGTCTTTCTAATCTTGCCTTAGGATCAGTTTCATGTATATTTTCATAACCTATCTTGTGTTGCCAAATTCAATGTGTTGCATGGAAATACATGCACGACTTATCCATACTTACCGTCCGGCCTTTCCTGTCCAAAGTAAACCAAGTTAGTCAATAATTCATATAAACTTTCAATGTCAAGTACGTGTCCCTGCCTCAGGTCCTAGCGCGACGTAGGCTTGTTTTCTAACTCAATTTCACGATATACTCTTTATCCTTTGGTGTGTTACATTTTAAGCCTGTTCAGAAGGCACTTCATTTAGTTAACTTAGACTACTTTATTTCAATGCAAGGACTTGCACGTGGTTTGCCACCAGCAAAGCCCACTTAATCTATATGCACCGGTCGCTGGCATCACAAGCCATTTTGGACATATTCTACCCTTGGTAATTTCTCATCTATCGAAGCGTGCGGCTTGAACACCTTGATAGTCTCTTGAAATACCCGGCCTTACGTCTCCTGGGTGGCCAAGCCCGCACCCAGGCACGGACAGTAAGCCATTTTAATTTCCGTCCGGACCGGCCCCGATCCTCCCTTTGATGGTGCCGCTGGAAATCCCTTATTGCTCCCACCTACCGTATACGATGGGATTGTCCACGACCATTTCGTTTTATTTGTCATTTTTAACTTAATGGCTGTCTCCGAGCCGTAGGCTAACCCTTAGCCATAACGCGTTATCGACCAGGTTGGCGTCCGTACAGCGCGGGTAGCGAGCCCCGTTGCACGTGCCCGTCACACTTGTCGCTAACCATTCCTTTCTCTCTTATCTTTTATTCATTCTTTCTTTTCTTTCTTTCACTTGTCCGTTCGTTCATTGATTCATTCACATATTCATTCATTCTCATATTCATTCATTCATTCGTTGATTCATTCATTCATACATTACGCAACTCCCCGTACGGGAGTCGCCTTGGCGACCCATCGGTCCCGAAGTCTTCCAATGTTGCTATACTCTACTCGGAACGATTATGTCGATAGTCCTCCGTTTCATTGTTGTGAACCATTCATTGTTTCATTGTTGAACGCATAGGGAACTCGAAATGTCAGCCCGTACCTTAGCACGAGCGTGGAGCGCGGTGCGAGAGTTCTCATATTTTCCATGTTCTTTTCCATATTCTATACATGCATACAAGATGGGATTATTCCCTTAGCTAGGTGCGTTGAGTCATTTATTAGCATGCGCGGTGTTATCGCCTAGCAATTCTAGCAATAGTGTCCGTATTGTTATGTGTCTAGGCTAAGCAAAGACGGGTTCATCGGAGCCACCCACCTTAGCGATGTTCGTATCGGTCGAGCGATACTCCGAGCGCGCCTTTGAAAGTCTAAGTCTGGATTCCTCTTGACAAGCCAATGTAAGCCTTGCATCGATTCTTTATTAGGTCGATGCCAACTCTTCGGGTCGACGGCTCATTCGAGTCGTTGCACTTGCCGTTTGAATCGGCGTTCCGCTAGGGCGGAGCGGGTCATTACATAATACACCACTCAAAACAAGTCTCGTCCTCGAGACTTCCTGAGTGCAGGTCATCCTACCATTCCTTAACTCGTGTCGTCGTATTTCTTAGACAATTTCTATCGGACGGCTCTATCGTTATATGGCACCGAACTATACTCGATACCTTTCCAAGTTCCGTGTCGCATACGTTTGGTCGATTTTATTGAATAACTTTTCATTCATTTTAGAGTTGATGGCACTTATTCAATTCAAGTGTTTCTTCGACTCGGTTGCTATTTCGACGTATCATGGGAACTGAAACGATCGTACGAGGTGCGTTGTAATTCGTCAAACACGAAAGTCGTAGGCTGAGGCTAACTCACTTTCGTTTATGCACATCTCAACACCCACTTGCAGCTGTATTCGAGTTCATCATATCGCTGAGTTTGGATCATGCACGTATTCAAGGCGTCCCCCAAATACGTATATTTCAACCAAGCTTAGCGACTAGCGAAGTCGGACAAGCTACTCGTGATAGTTTTGATTTGCCGATCGTTTTGCTAACTTCGATTTAAAACCGAACTCGTGTGCATCTCACTATCGTTTATCTCGGTCATCGAGATGATCCGATTGGCTACTCAAGCGTTCTTATCCATGAAATAGTATGATTTCTTCTTGCGGGGTCGACCAAGTCTAAGTAATTTTCGTCCGATTCGAGACCAAGTATCGTACTATCATCGAGTACGTCTTCCAATCAATGATTTAATTCGTTATCCCAACTTTACTTGCGCATCATCCATTCCTATCTTTTCCTTCGTTTGGGGCCAATCTCGCCGTCGTTCACGCACACTCCTAGTTCTCCGTCCTACTCTAAGTCTTGTTGCCCCAAGTCTATCGTCCGTCCAGACGATACTGTAAATGCCATCGCACAGGTTCAATCACTCGGCATAGGGTCGTCCGCCTATCCACTAGGTCAGCTCACAAGGTCATAGGTACAAGTCAAGTCCGTGGCTCATCGTGCAAGGTCATTGCACGACGCTCGCCCCAAATCCTATGGTCAAACCATTTGTTCGTTTGTACGGAAGTTTCTACCCAAGTTCGTTTTGCTCAAATTTCTAAACATCAAGCAGCGTTCACCCTATTCGCATCAACATATTCTTCGTTCCAAGTTCGAGCTCGTTTAGGAAAGTCATCCTACGATAGGTTGTCCTCAATCAAATCGTGCGTCCGTAATAACAATTATCGTAGTCTATCTCTTCAAGTATGTTTGATACAATCCACCTATCCAATTCACGTAGTCGATCATAAGGTCGTCTAACCTTGCAATATGTCGCGCCCCGATCTCACGCAAGTCTGATTATCCACGGCGGACATGCATCACCATGTCAATATTCCTGCAAAATAATCGTTCTCATCGGGACGTAACTCTTGCGTTACGTCTAGACTTACTCATTTTCGATACGCGGATTGGGCCTACTCAATTCTCAACTTTACTTCGTCGTCCATCATAAGTCCGATCAATCCTCCAATTCGCCTTCGCTTCAAACCACAAGTCGTAGCAATCAAAGTTGCCATGTCGTGATATTTCGAGTTCGATCATTCCCGCTGGACATGAATCACCATGCCAACGCTTACGCAGAACGATCATCCCAAATCTGACGTGATGCATGTGCGAGGTTGGAGTTGCGCTCGTGCAAGACAAGATCGTTGTCGTTGTGGTTATCACCGAACAATCAAGTCACTTCCCTCTCCATCCAACATTTATTTCTATCCAATCCCCAACATAGCATCCTTCAAAACAATAACTTCTAACACGGTCATCATTCGTCAAATCAGAGTACCCCCGAGTTATCGTATATCGATCTTTGATACGCCTCAATACCATCGATTATGCACATAACCTGACGATCTTCCTTTTGCAACGAATTCCGAGTCGTGCAACTTAATTCCTCAATTCACATTGTCTTGTGCTAACTCTTCATTGAGCAACATCTATTCCAAATTCTTAGTCATTCTCGTATCTTCAACCAACGTTTCCTATGCACGCTATCTCCTGATCGTGCTATCTTCGATCTCGTCCATGGGTATTTCACTTTAACTCATGTTTCATTCCATTCGACTAAATTCAAAATCGCATGCACGATCCACTACGTTTTCCTCGACCAAGACCTCCATTCATTTCATCTTTCCGACTCTCCATTTAACTTGTTTCATAATTCGCACTACGCATTCTTAATTCGTCCGAAACGATATCTCGTTTGAGACTGTCGAATCAAAAGCAACTAAGAGTTACTCGTTCTAAGGCATTGCGCGATATCATCGCTTGCCGACATACTCGTTCTATCCGTAAATCCTTTAGTTTTACTCGAACAATTTCTATAACGTCCATACACCACTCAGGGTTCGAGCCACTCGATTAGTCGCCGACACTCACTCTTATTCTTTTCGAACCTATCACATACACCACTCGAAGTCAAGTCATTCTATAAATTCTCAAAAGATCATTCGATTCCCAATCGATGTGTTCAATCGCGCGTTCGTCCATTCCTCAAGGTCTAAGAACCATCTCCCATGCTCGCTTTAACGTTGGTCAAGTAGCGTCTCTATCAACATACATTCTAAGTCTCACTTATTCTCGTCCGAGCGATAGTCGGTCTCGCTCGCAAACTCGTTTGCACTAAAAGGTCTAGGTGTGCTGCACTCGGCACAACTTAGCCAAAAGGCTGCGTGCATAATTTTCTCGTTTAAACTATACTTCGGTCTCGCATACTCGTTCGCCATTGTCAGCGTAAGGTTATCCAAGCACGCCTTGCGTTTGCTAACTTTTAGCATTTTTGGTTTCTTCCGACTCAAGTCTGTCGTAGTTTGGCAAAAAGGCCTTCGCCTATCGATCCCGTTCAACCGAGTACTTGTACGAGCTTTTGAAAATATTAGACTTATTGTATGGAACACCCCAAGGCACAACGAGAGAGAGAGCGTATACTTCTTTTGTTTCAACGAGCTTTCAAAACTGAAAAAATCGAAATAAAGTCCAAGGACGTAAAGCCGTGCTCTGATACCAATCTGTCACGCCCCGCTCCCGCAGGAGCGATCGTCCTCGCTAAGGCATGATGCCGCACGGGCCTAGGTTGCGCCTGTGCAAGGCTAAGTCCGAAAACGGTCGATTTGAGCTAGGCCACAGAGTCACACAGAGTGTCCCCATTTGCAGCGAAAAGTAAATGAACACAAATTGAAGCGAATTCAACTCTTTATTGATATTCAAGAAGTTTACAAGCAGCGCTAGGCCGATATTACAAATCACTCAAGCTCTCTCTCTCTCTGAATGTGCCAAGTGGCATACAACATGGAATGCTTCATAGCGATATTTCGATACATTATGTCCTGTATATGGTCCTCCAGCTCCTTGCAACGCTCCAAGGCTCCAGAGATAGCTCCGCACCTTAGCACGTTCGAGGGAAGCTCCGCACTCGACGACGTCTCCTGCATCCTGCAAGCAGACTGTGGGGTTATCAGTACATTGTTATGCACTGGTGGGGAGGCTTGCTCGCCCACAATGCTATCATTACCAAACACGTTCTATTTACTTTCGTGCACCGTCTATCATTCAATGTCTTTCTAATCTTACCTTAGGATCAGTTTCATGCATATTTTCATAACCTATCTCGTGTTGCCAAATTCAATGTGTTGCATAGAAATACATGCACGACTTACCCATACTTACCGTCCGGCCTTCCCTGTCCAAAGTAAACCAAGTTAGTCAATAATTCATATAACTTTCAATGTCAAGTACGTGTCCCTGCCTCAGGTCCTAGCGCGACGTAGGCATGTTTTCTAACTCAATTTCATGATATACTCTTTATCCTTTGGTGTGTTATATTTTAAGCCTGTTCAGAAGGCACTTCATTTAGTTAACTTAGACTACTTTGTTTCAATGCAAGGACTTGCACGTGGATTGCCACCAGCAAAGCCCACTTAATCTATATGCACCGGTCGCTGGCATCACAAGCCATTTTGGACATATTGCACCCTTGGTAATTTCTCACCTATCGAAGCGTGCGGCTGGAACACCTTGATAGTCTCTTGAAATACCCGGCCTTACGTCTCCTGGGTGGCCAAGCCCGCACCCAGGCACGGACAGTAAGCCATTTTGATTTTCGTCCGGACCGGCCACGATCCTCCCTTTGATGGTGCCGCTGGAAATCCCTTATTGCTGCCACCTCCCGTATACGATGGGATTGTCTACGACCATTTCGTTTTCTTTGTCATTTTTAACTTAACGGCTGTCTCCGAGCCGTAGGCTAACCCTTAGCCATAACGCGTTATCGACCAGGTTGGCGTCCGTGCAGCGCAGGTAGCGAGCCCCGTTGCACGTGCCCATCACACCTGTCGCTAACCATTCCTTTCTCTCTTATCTTTTATTCATTCTTTCTTTTCTTTCTTTCACTTGTCCGTTCGTTCATTGATTCATTCACATATTCATTCATTCATTCGTTGATTCATTCATTCATACATTACGCAACTCCCCGTACGGGAGTCGCCTTGGCGACCCATCGGTCCCGAAGTCTTCCAATGTTGCTATACTCTACTCGGAACGACTATGTCGATAGTCCTCCATTTCATTGTTGTGAACCATTCATTGTTTCATTGTTGAACGCATAGGGAACTCGAAATGTCAGCCCGTACCTTAGCACGAGCGTGGAGCGCGATGCGAGAGTTCTCACATTTTCTATGTTCTTTTCCATATTCTATACATGCATACAAGATGGAATTATTCCCTTAGCTAGGTGCGTTGAGTCATTTATTAGCATGCACGTTGTTATCGCCTAGCGATTCTAGCAATAGTGTAC
>JANAVB010022030.1:77500-87500 GCA_029216955.1 Iris pallida
CCCTTTATCGTACCGAGCAAAGTTTTATTCTACATGTTACTGCACCGTAGGCCATTATCCTGCATTTCTGTATGGATGTACACCTATGCTTGTGCACTTGTACGTATGTACATTTTATTTACTTTGTGCCTCAGTACATTGTATACCTATTGACGATCACGTACCTGCTACAGTTTTAAACATTACATATACATCTGTCTATATGACATATGTGTCCTTGCCATGATAGATTATGAGATGCCATGATTCCAGTTTATTTATCTTATGTTCATTTCATGTTTAGTATATTAGTTTGCTTGAAACAGTACTTGCTCTCGTCCTGACAGGATAACGTTGTAGGTATTCTTACTGAGGAGGAGTTGCTCTGTGACTCATATTATGGAGTTACTGCCGAGGACCAGGCTTTGTCTTACGAGGATGTACCTGCGGGAAAACTCGTCTAGTTTGCGTAGTTGCTCGGGATATTTAGTGTAGTCATGTATTAGACTACGTATTTTGTAACTGGACCTGTATCCAGTTTTACATTTCAGACTTGTAATTGGACTTATTATTATATGAGATGACTTTTGTGTTTGGAGCATTTATGACTCTTTATTACTTATAGAACTATTAGCACATTTAGTCTTATCTTGTTATCTCTAGAACAGCTTACTGCGCTTTATCTCAAGCGTAGGCTGGACATGACTCGGCCCGGCCCAACAATTTGGGTAGCGGGTCGTGACATGTTTTTAGTGGTGGCCCATGTAGGTCGAGACAAAATTGTTTGGTTACGTTATTGTACCAAGCTTGCCTGCAATTAGGAACTTAAGGTAATTAGACAACATTAGGAATGACGCTTAGAACACCTAGAGGAATACTAGGATTCCAACATAGGAAATACATCACATGCTTGCTATTATAATTAGATTTTCTTGTCTATGATTGTTTACTTTAAAGAATCCTTATAAGTCCTTTTTTTATTTAGATGGTGCTTACTCGTTCATTCCAGTATATCACACCTGAGAATGGCACACTCCCTATCCAGTCAGCTGACCAGTTGACCGATACACCTCCACCTATCATATTCCCCCACTCCACAAATCCACAAACCCAGATGCCTCCACCACCTTCCATATCACAGTCCCAGCAGGACCCGATACTCCCACCACCACCTATCACTATACCTACCCAGGCTTCCGTCACACTCGATGGGAACCAACTGCTCACTCTGATCCAGGGGTTCCTAACGACCCATCAGGAGCAGACTACCCTACTCCGCCAGAGCATAGAGCATTCTGAGGAACGTACCATGGTCCCACCACCTGTAGAGCCACGGCAGAGAGCAGGGACAATCAAGGACTTCATGGGTCTGAACTCCAAGGAGTTCTTAGGGACTGAGGGCATAGTTGTAGCAGATGACTGGCTAGACTCAGTAGAGAGGAAGCTCCTTGGAGCTAGGTTGCCGAATGACCTCCAGGTCGAGGCAGCGGGATTTCTGCTGACAGACTTGGCAGGAATTTGGTTCCGGAATGAGCCGTTATTTGCGAGAGGGAGGGCCACTTGGGATCAGTTCAAGACCCAGTTCAAGAAGAAATTCTTCTCGACCACCGCTAGGGTAGCCATGGGGCTACGATTCCAGAACATCCAGCAGGGGAACCGTTCTGTTGACGAGTATGCGGCAGAGTTTAGTCGCCTGAGCCGTTTCGCTCCTAGTCTAGTTGCAGACCCTGAGGAGATGTCGCGTAGGTTTTGCCATGGTCTAGTTCCAGACATTGGCATTCTTATAGTGGCGAACGGTACGACTGACTACTACCAGAGCCTAGAGTTGGCCCAGAGCAAAGAGGATCGTCTTCTGTCTAGCAAGAGGCCGGCTTCTGTACACCCCGAGGGACCGTCCAAGCGTCAGGCTTTCCAGCCAAGAGCACCGACGTCGCACCAGCAGACATACCGTCCTCCCATACCATATCACCCGACCCCGCCAGTTAGAGCCCCGGGACCCCGACAGCAGCAGAAGGAGATGAGTGCCCCGTTATTTGCATACTTTTCTAGCTCTATGCATGTTTGATTTTGGTGCATCTTATAGCTTCCTGTCATTAGAGTTTATGCATAAACACCACTTAGTAGCTACACCTACCGAGGAGATGAGTAGAGTAATAACGGGAGGAGGACCAGTGCCTATTAGAGCTATCTATAGATGCTCTATTACTATAGCCGGAAGAGAGTTCAGGGGACGATTCTTTATGATGCCACTCCCCGGGTATGATATCATATTAGGGATGGACTGGCTTAGCTATGCCCATGCAGCTATAGACTGTCATGACGGTAGTATTTTGTTCAGTCCTCCAGGTACGGCACCATTCAGTGTCAGGAGGACAGGACCGGAGATCAGCCTAGAGCCGAACTGTTGTGCAACAGTTGGGGAGTTAGCACCGCCATACCCTATCATTAGAAAGTTTATGGATGTATTCCCAGAGTATCTTTCAGGACTTTCGCCTGACAGAGATGTGGAGTTCACTATATATTTAGTACCGGATTCATCACCAGTATTCCGGGCTTGCTATAGAGTGAACCCCAAGGAGGCCATAGAGATGAAAGAGCAGATTGATGACCTGTTGAAAAAGGGTTTCATTCGATCTAGTACTTCTCCATGGGGAGCGCCAGTGCTCTTTGTGCCTAAGAAGGATGGTACAGTGCGGTTGTGTATTGACTACCGGGCGTTGAATGCCATCACCATTAAGAACAAATATTCTCTGCCCATGATAGATGATTTATTCGATCAGTTGAGTAGGGCAAAAGTATTTTCCAGGATAGATTTGAGATTCGGGTGCCACTAGGTGAAGGTCAGGGCAGCAGACATCCAGAAGACGGCATTCAACACGAAGTACAGGCAGTACGAGTTTCTGATGATGCCATTTGGTCTCACAAATATGCCAGCTGTCTTTATGAATTTGATGAATAAGATATTTCACCAGTATCTGGATAAGTTCGTCGTAGTATTTATCGACGACATCCTGATATACTCGAAGACACCGGAGGAACACGCAGAGCACTTGTGGACAATTTTGGGGATTCTGAGGTAGGAGAGATTGTATGCCAAATTATCGAAGTACGAGTTCTTTTTAGACCGAGTGGAGTTTCTCGGCCATGTAGTTACTGGAGAGGGAATCTCGGTGGATCCCAGGAAGATTGCTGCAGTTGAGACATGGAAGGCTCCGACGTCAGTTTCAGAGATCAGGAGCTTTTTGGGTTTAGCAGGCTATTATAGGAAGTTTGTCCAGGACTTTGCTAGGATAGCTGAACCCATGACGAAGCTGACGCGGAAGGATGCAGAGTATATTTGGTCAGAGGACTGCCAGGCAGCGTTCGAGGAGCTGAAGAGGAGGCTGACGACCGCTCCAGTTCTGACATTACCTTCAGATTCTGGAGGTTTTACCATATACATCGATGCTTCGGGAAAGGGGCTAGGATGTGTCCTACAACATCATGGAAAAGTGATTGCTTATGCATCTAGGCAATTACGGACTCATGAGCGGAACTATCCTACCCATGACCTAGAGTTAGCTGCGGTGATCTTTGCACTCAAGTTATGGAAACATTACTTATACGGAGAGCGTGTGAAAATCTTTACTGACCACAAGAGCTTGAAGTATGTGTTCACGCAGAAAGAGCTGAACATGAGGCAAAGACGATGGTTGGAGTTGATGAAGGACTTCGACATCGATTTACAGTATCACCCCGAAAAGACAAATGTGGTGGCGGATGCGCTGAGCAGGCATCCGATGGCATGGTATCTGATAATAGATCGGTATTTACGGGAAGATCTGGAGAAGCTCGGTATCGAGATAGTTCGGCCAGGATCAGTGATACAGATGATGGCACTTGACATTCAGTCAGGTTTGATGGATCAGATCAGGGAGACACAGTCTACAGATAAGAGCCTTCGCAGACTTCGAGCCCAGACTTTAGCTGGATTGCTGGATGACTTCACCGTACTAGAGGATGGATCCTTGAGGCATGGAAGTCGATTGTGCGTGCCGAAGGGAGAGCTGATAGAGGCAGTCTTGCAGGAGGTGCACCGATCGAGATATTCTATTCACCCTGGTGCTAACAAGATGTACCGTGACTTGCGGGAACATCTTTTGTGGCACGGGATGAAGAGAGATGTATCACGTTTCATTTCGAGATGTCTAGTTTGCCAGCAGTTCAAGGCGGAGCGCCAGAGGCCAGCTGGTCTGTTGCAGCCGTTACCCATTCCCGAGTGGAAGTGGGAACACATTACGATGGACTTCGTCTCAGGGCTTCCTCGTTCCCAAGGAGGGAAGGATGCCATTTGTGTCACGACCCGCACCCACTGTGAGGGTACAAGAGCGTAACAACGCCCAGCCTACGCCGCAGTGTCGGCGGTAGAACGCTGTTCTAGGTCATGAACTATAACTAACATAATATGAATGCTCTCCATAGGGAGGCCAATACAGAGGTACAACTCAATCACAATCTAGATAGAATATGGCACGATAAAATAGATAAAGAATCCTCAACCGAGGTACAACAGAAATGAAATACAAGTCTCAACATCTCTACAATATACAAACTCTGAATCAAAAACAATAACTAAACATAAAAGGAAAACAGTCTAAACTATCTATACTAAGTAAGTATCGTCCTCAGCAGCTGCCTGAACCTCCCCTGGGGTCCAGGTCGCGAGTGTCAACTAGGCAAACTCCAAGTAAGGGTGCAGGGTGCCTCATCATCCTCTGTAAAATTTTCAACAGGTCCAGTCAGGACGGAGCGAGCACAAAACATCTCACGCATTCATATCATTTAGGAAATATAAAGCATGCAATAGAGTAAGGTACATAAAACGCTGTAAGAAGAATGTATATGAAAATAGTAGAGATTTGATAACAGAAATATCTAAATATGATAAATAAGAATGTAAGTCTACTGTGAT
Organism: Iris pallida; assembly: GCA_029216955.1. Classification (NCBI taxonomy): domain Eukaryota; kingdom Viridiplantae; phylum Streptophyta; class Magnoliopsida; order Asparagales; family Iridaceae; genus Iris; species Iris pallida. The sequence goes on from JANAVB010022030.1 coordinate 82,431, forward strand.
TTAGAGTACAATATGGTTATGTAAACGGTCTAGGAAAATGCAATGGTAACTCCATTGTACGTGGGTGTACAATAGACATATACAATAGTTATACAATGTTGTACAATAGGATTTGAGTACATAACCAATTCTACTCCCCCTCCCCAAATCAATACACAAGGATCTACTCCGGTTACGTTATCTTACACAATAGTGTACAATATTATACAAGGATGTACAATATTATACAATAGATATACAATGTTATACAATGGATGTACATATTATACAATAGATGTACAATGTTATACAATGGATGTACAATATTATATATAGATGTACAATGTTATACAATGGATGTACAATATTATATAATAGATGTACAATGTTATACAATGGATGTACAATGTTATACAATAGTTGTACAACGGTCTATCCCTGGGACTCAGGTGATACTGAGAGTACAATATACACAATGAGTATATAAGGATATGTGGGTATTCAATAAATACAATATTTAAGTGAAACGCACATCACAATATGTATTTATTGAATACAAGGAGATAACATCTCAGAAGAGATCTGTATAGTACCAATCCGTGATAATGATCGTGTCAGCATCAAGTACAGTAATCTAGAGCAAGAATATAAATCCAGACAAGTATAAAACGGTCAGAGATGTACTCGCCTCGTATCTGAATGTCTGAAGTAAATGTACTGTCCGAGATGAGGTACCTGACTCCTAGTTAGAGCAACAAGTCAAGATGTACACAGGGAATGATAAATATAATCTACAATGCATCTGCATGCTGTCTAGGTCAAACTAGACTAAAGTCAACACTTGGTCAACTCCAGTCAACTAGGTCAACTAGGTCAAATTCTAGCCCAACAAGTCTATAAGTCTCACTAGGCCTAACCAAGCCTAGTCTAGCAATCACACACCAATCACAAGGCTATACAAGCCAACACAAGCCATCACATTCAATATTATACATAAGAGAAAGGAAGCTAACATGTAAAGCTATGTGTGTGTGAACATGGAGGTATACATGAAAAGAGAATTCAACACTAGGCCCTATACATATATGTATATATAACTATAGGAAAACTCTATTACCACATTAACACATTTAGCCATGTATAGTATTATATATAGAGAGAGAAAAGAGATAAGAAGAGCATGTGTATGTGTTCATGGGTGTGAGGGTTATATAGTGTAGTGTGTATTGTGTGTGCAGTGATAGTGAGGCATGACAGTTGTGTAGCAAGTGTCAATAGGAAGTTACATTCACATATATGAGTTCTCATGTATCTCTTATTAGTGAAACAAAACTAAATTCTAGTTTTATTCCTAACAAGGCTACATATATTACATTATATGCATATACACTACAATCATATGTGTACCCTTAGGGAAAAATAGGAAAATATAGAGAGAGTGTGAGTGTGAGTGTGAGTGTGGTGTGTGTAGAGGGAGAGGGACATGAATGAGTGTGTTTCTAAGTGTCAGGAGAGACAAAGTGTGTGTGGATAAACATTTGTGTGTGAGTACATGGGAGTGTACATGGAAAATTTGTGATATAACATGGAGGTGCAAATGGACTGGTAAGTGACAGCCCATAGGCAGGTTAGGGGGTAGTTTAGTGGCTTGGTTTAAGGCTGGGTTTAAGGGATAACAAGGCTAGCATGTAGGGTGAAATAGGACTGAACTTGGGGCTGCCAATGGGGTGTTTCATGGGCTGATTAGGATAGGTTACTAGGCTGATTTATGGAGTGGTTTGGACATACAAGGGGCTGAATTAGGACAGTATTTACACAGGTTATTGGACAGCCATAGTGCTGGATTTAAGGGACTGAACAGGAGACAGTCAAGGTTGGTGTCACATGTGTGCCAAAACAATTTACATGAAGTCCCCATACCAACTAACATTTAAACTCAGGAAATCAATGCAATGCATTCAGTTTTCATTGAATCAAAACTCAGGATACACACTCTATATTGGAAAATCAAAACAAACAGTTTAACAGTTCCCAAAATCAACTCAGATTTAAAACATTGAATCAAAGCAGTTCAACAATTCATTTTAACACATACATACCATGTAAACAGTTCCCAATTTCCATTCCAGATTTATGAATCACACAACCACCAAATCAGCCCCAAAATATATCAAAATCGACACACCTAGCTAACATATAGTGAACCCATACATAGCCCTAAACCACACTAATTTATAGTATAGAAGGTTAAAATGACTGACAAAATCGAATCATAAACCTAGAATCAAAACAGAAAATAACTGACCTCAGTAAATCAGTAAATAGGGGAAAAATGAGAATGAACAATGAAATTCGAGCTAAATCCCAAAACAGGGGTTGGTAAAGTTAAAACACAATGTGTACGTGTCATGTGATGTGTTTTGTGTCCACCAAAGTGGACCACAACGTGTCCAATCAAAATGAGAACAAAACAGTGCAAAAAGGTCGGTTCAGTGCACTGTATCGTGTACGTGTGCACGCGTGTCGTGCACACGACACAGCACGAACTAGGACACGTGGTTGTGCCCACACCTAGGTTAGGTCTAGTGTACGTGTCCATAGGCCTGTATCGAGTCCAAAGTGTCGCGTGTCCTAATTATGAAGCCGTGTCAGTGGCTAAAAGTCACAGTGCACAGAACAGTGTAAGGATAGTGCACGATCGATCTCCTCCCTACCAGCACGAGATTCGATGGAATTTTGGGGGCATAATGTCAGTGCTTGCCCCCTCGAGTCCACAAAATTTCGTGTCGAAACATGGCGTGTCGTGTCCTGCACAGCCCCCGAACAGCAGGGCACGCGCACAGCCCCGCGCGCGCGCACCCGCGTGTGCACGTGTCAAATCCGACACGATTCAACACAGGACACCCTCAGTCATGAAGAATCGTGTAAGTGACAACAAATACTAATTTCCTATTCAAAAGATTCCCAAAATTCACACAAAATGCCCATTGGGGTATTTTATCAAACACCTAAAATTAAACACTATACGTATCCAGTTTGAACACGAAAGGACACAAAACTTGGGGATTCCTATTCTACAGTTAGGCTAGGTATAGGGCTCCCTAATGATGCAAAAATAACAAGGTTCTATGGTGAGAAAATGAAATTACCTATGAGTATCAAAAGCTCCAAAAAGTTCCACAAAGAGGTGCTCCTCTTGATGGCCAAATTCCTCCAATGAGCTCCAAAGCTAAGAACACTTGGTACAACAGAAAGTAGAGGAAATTTAGGACTCAATGCAATTGTTTGGATTAAAAAGGAGGAGAAATGGATTTTCTAGGGATTTTTGAACATGGAGACTCACCTCTTTCTTCTCTTGAAAAAATTCCTAAAGAAAGGCTAGCCCTAGATTTTGGAGAGATTATATAGTTGGGGAATCCCTAGGTTGGCTGGACAAAAATGTTAGGGCTAGGGTTTGGGCACTTGACTAATGGGCTTTGGGCTTATTTGGCTAACTATTGATTTATTGGTTAAACACAAGTCATGGCTTGTGGTCAAAATCCTTCTATTCAGTCTTATATTCCTAATTGGTTCCCTAACTAGAGTATGGTTAACTTAACTTAACCTAGGATCCCACATCTAGTCAAGTCCAACTTAACTAGGGTTAGGTCACAAAGTCAAAGCTAGTCAAAGTCAAAGTCAACCTAGTCAACCCTTATTCAAACAATTCCAAAATAATTTCTAAAAATTCTCATAAATTCAAATAAATTCTAATAATTTAAATTACCCCAAAAATGTCAAAAATATCCTAATCACATGGCTAGGCTCTAGGGTAGGCAGTCTCTACTGTTCATTAGCAAAATACCAAAAATCACAAGTCATAAATTTAAATAGTTTAAAAATAATTAAAAATCACTAAAAATCATAATATGAAATAAATACCACTAAATAATAATTATAATTACAAAATTTCAAATTACCCTCTTCTAGAAAACTGGGTGTTACAATTTGGGTCATCGTGGACAGGCTGACGAAGTGTGCGCACTTTATACCCTTCAAGATGGGGCTTTCCACCGAGAAGTTGGCAGAGCTATACTGCAGCAGATAGTTCGCTTGCACGGAGTACCAGTGAGCATCGTGTTGGACAGAGACAGCAGATTCACGTCCCACTACTGGAGGAGCTTGCAGAAGGAGTTGGACAGTCGGCTCAAGTTCAGTACGGCGTATCACCCAGACAGATGGGCAGTCCGAGAGGACGATACAGACGCTGGAGGATATGCTGAGGACTTGGTTGTACTGGACTTTGGATCATGGGAGAGCCATCTGCACTTGGTAGAGTTTTCATACAACAGCTACCAAGCCAGCATCGGTTCTGTCTCCTTTCGAGGCCTATATGGACGACGATGCCGTACACCGTCTTTGGGACGATGTTGGGGAGAGAGTTATGCTTGGGCCAGAGATGATCACGGATGTAGCAGAGAAGGTTAGGATGATCAGAGACAAGCTCAGAGTGCTCACAGGCAGAAATACTGGACCGATGCTAGTCGCAACCGATGGAGTTCGCTGACGGATATATGGTGCTAGTGAAGATATCACCTACTAAGGGATGATCCGGTTTGGACGAGGAGGGAAGCTGAGCCCCAGATACATCGGGCCGTTCGAGATACTTGGCAGGATCGGAGAGGTAGCTTACAGGGTTGCACTTCCACCCAACCTAGCAGGAGTTTACGATGTCTTTCACGTATTCCAGCTGAGGAGATATGTTCCGGACCCCAGCCATGTGCTAGATCATCCAGAGTTGGAGATCGGACCGAGCCTTGTAGTTACTGAGCAGCCAGTGGAGATATTGGACAGGAGGGAGAAGGCTGAGGAACAGGTTATACCCTTAGTACGAGTAGCTTGGAGCCGTCACTCTCCGGGTGGAATCTACTTGGGAGAGGGAGTCGGACATGAGAGAGAGATATCCTTACTTGTTCGACCCAACCGCTGCAGGGAACTACCCGTTCCCGCTTGAAACCTTAGAGGTTAGTTTCGATCATAGCCTTAGTCATTTGTTGCATGCTTGCCTATGTTAGAAAATTGTAGGATCTTCAATCCTTGTGAATTTCGAGG
>JANAVB010022031.1:0-69189 GCA_029216955.1 Iris pallida
GCCATGCGCCCTACGCCATGCGTCCAACCAGCATGCGCCTCAAAAGCCATGCGCCTCACCTTCACTGATCCCTAAAGACAGAAGAAGAGTCCCAGGAAGCTTGCATGCGCCTCAAAAGCCATGCGCCCGACTGATCTCTGATCCCGAAGACAGAAGGAAAGTCGCCTGCATGCGCCTCAAAAGCCATGTGCCCTAAATGGTTTGTAACTCCTAAAGGTTATGAGCCGCAGCCTCCTCCTGCGCCCAGATCCAAGGCGCAGCTCACCAGATCACTACCCCCCTAAATTCGAGATCTTCAAGCCATGGGTCAATGACACGTGTCCTTTGACTCAACTCGTCCAAGATTTAGCAACAGAAAGATCTTCTCCTCTGCTACGTGCCGGCTCACACAGCAGTATGAAGAGTTCAACCTCTCAATCAGGGCACATCATCCGTGCGCCCCCATCATCAGCAACTTCTACGTGGCGTCCCCACACACCGGCGCATCCTACATGCGCGCTCATGAGCAGCCAGCCTACAAAACTATAAATAGAGGGATCTCTCCTTCACACACACAACACACACAGAATCAACAATGAACATACGAAGAATCACCTGAGAGGCAGATACAGACACTCAACGTCTTTCTCCTCTCAGCAAGCTCCAGTACCCAGAGCAATCCACACCTTCAGAGAACCGATAACCGTCGTCAGCCGGTCAACGGAGTCAACGCATTACCACTCGCTCCATTGGCACTAAGGACCCAGCTTAAACAAAAGTGTACACCTAGGACCACATCTAAGTCCTACATTTGTAACACTGTTCTGTTTGTATTAAAGTTTTTAATCAAACAATTTTAATGGCAAACAAGCTGGCGACTCTGCTGGGGACTTCTTTCTTCTCTTCCGAGAAAGTCGTATCACAGGCCGACGACGTGAAGGTGGGCTCCTCCCACAAGACGCTGGTCGTGCGCCTCAATCAACAGCGTACGAGGAGTTCATATCTGAAGGAAGTGCGAGTCCTTCGAAGCGGCTACCAAAGCCGAAGAAGATCCGAACGGCCTGGGTGCGCAAAGTCGACGCCTCGGGCGCCACCACTGAAGGGGATGCAGCAATCCAACCTTCCCTTCTGCTGACGTTCTCCGCAACCAAGGTGCGCCCCCGATGCAGCACATCTCCTGGGGAAGCGTGCGGCCGACCACGTTCCCCAGCTATCTCCCTCTCAGGCGAGGAAGATACGTCGACGGAGCAGGGGCGCAGCCAATGCCCCGTGCATCACCTCTGATGCGTCACAAAAGCCTCTGTCTTTGACAGACTCACTCGCCGTAATGGCGAGGAGAATTTGGATGCTGAGTACTATGCGCCCCAGCGGGCTGGTACGAAGAAATCCAAGACGGCACGGGCCATGCGCCACAAACGTGCTATGCCAGCAGTCGGCCAGAAGCACGCGCTCGTCATCACGCGTGCTGCTGATGGCAAGCTGTACAAGGTTGACTCAAGTGCTTCTGCACCAACAACGAGCGATCTTCAAAGTCCTCATCTCGCTTGGGCGCATCTACTGCGTGCACAACCAAGTCGAGAGAGGCAAACTCAGTGGTCTTGAACTCCCGCGCCTCCTCTGGTTGTGCGTTTGAGGTCCGTTCAAGTCACTTCAAATGTTGTGGTTCCCCCACTACTGATCGTGATGCCTGCTTGGTATTAGATCAGGGGGCGCACTCACCTGACCACCCCGGCGTTTGGCCTTGCCATACGTCTGAAGGGGGTAAGGCACCACTCTCCTCAACGACCTGCACAACGTGATCACTCACAAGCGCCTCAGGAGAGTCGACCAACAAGCACGATGGGCCTCTTACGGGCATACTTGTGCGGTGGTCACCATCAACTGCTATTGCAAGGCAGCTCCACCAAGACAGTCGGTCTTCCAACGACTGCAATCATCGACACCTCTCCGACGTCGCCTTGGGACGAAGGTGTCAGCTGAAGATGAGCCAAAGGTCGCTTCATGTAACGTGGTCTCCAACTCCTCATCAATCCGAAAGACGACTGCCAATTCCTCGTCTTCATCCAAAAGCCAGCCGAGGAAAACTAAGGCAGCTGTCTCGACCTCTGGAGTGTTTGAAGGCACTCGGTCGAGGAAGAAGTCCTTGGAGGATGCTGGGGGTAGCCAGACCCTTGTTGAGCCTCCTTCCGAAGACGAAGATGTCCAAAGCACAGCTGCGGCGGATCTTCATCATCAAGGTGAGATTACTCTCCCTGAAGCCCTCAAAATGAGGATGTCCTCCAAGACACTGCCAGGGTAGTTCTGGAAACGAAGAGGTCCTTCAAGACGGAGCTGAGGGCAATCAGACCCTTACAGATGCACCTATTGAAGATGAACTCCAGAATGTGGCTGGGGGTGGCCAAACACCAGGAGAAGTAACTCCCCCGCATGAGAGTGAGGCCGAAAGTGAAGCCTCAACCCATCCATCCACTCCTGGCCGTGTCAGGACAGTGTACATGGCTGGGATGTGTCGAGTCTGATGCACCATCACAGGACATAGTCCAGCGCATAGACTCATTAGAGGGAGGTCTCAAAACCCTCTCTGCCTCTATGCAAGCACTGACTCAAGCATGTTTGAGATGCGGTCGGCCTTGATCAGGACACCTTCAACTGGTCCTGACCCAGGAGCTAATGGGGAGTCGAGTGTGCCCCTCCAACGGGCGCCCTCGATACAGAAGCACCTCGGACCTCGGAGCCCTCAAACGCTCCAATCTAGATGGTACCTCCTCCTCCCCCTCCTAGCTCTACGGAGGATGTGGTCGAAATGATCAAGACCTGCGGGAGCGCTTCGAGTCCAAGAACAGGCAAGAGGAACGTCAGAAAATGGGCATTCCCCAACCTTATCCCCTCGAGTGGAACAAGGTGGTTTATCCCCCGAAGTATAACCACAAACACTCACCCCATACGACGGGAAGGACTCTCCGCGATGGTACCTGACGTACTTCCAGTCACAGACAGGGCATCTTCCAAAGGAGGACGCGCTCCTCACAGTATCTTTGTCGGGGCCCTGAAAGGAGTGGCGTATGACTGGTACTGCAGCCTCCCCGACAATTCCATATCGTCCTTCGACGACCTGATGCGCCTCTTCCTCGGCCGCTTCTACGACGGTGGGAAGGACATGACGATGGCGTCTCTCATAGAGATACGTCAGATGGAGAAGGAAACGGTTCGGGCATTCATCGAACGCTTCCGACAGGCTTGCTTCAGGCTACCTCCAGGCGTGCCAGAACATGCGCTCCTCTCCGCTTGCAGCATGAACCTGTTGCCTGCAGTAAAGCTCTGGCTCAACTCTACTCTCCCTCCTGACTGGAGCTCCCTGATCATCGAAGCTGAAGCTGCAGAAAAGAAGGCGGCCAATGCACGTCTTCTGGTGTCAGCTTCCCCGCCTTTGACGATAAAGGGAAAAAGTCCGCAGCTAACAGCACCGGACGAGAAGCAAATGGGGAAACAGGCATTGACTGTTAATGCCTCAAAAGGCGCATCTGCGCCTACTCAGAAGCCTCCACTGGCACCGAGACCTAAGGAGGTTTATTCATTCAATGATGACGACACCCTGTAACTTTTTGAGATACTGAAGCAGGTGAAAAGATCAAGCTACCGGACCCAAAACGGCCCAATGAAGTTGGGAAAGTGGACAACCCAAGGTACTGTCACTACTATCGGTTTGTCGGACACCCGACCAAGGACTGCTACAATCCTCAAGATTTACATCCAGCGCATGATCAATGCGGATGTAATCTCCGTCGACTATGAAGAGAAGACGGTATCGGCCAATGTGGTTTTGCTTCAGTTCGGCACCTTGCCGCCAACTACCACACAAGATGGCGTCGTCCCCATCCCTAAGGCGACAATGGAGGTGGTAAACTTACCACCTACCCGTGACAATGTGAGTGGACTCACCCCGCTCACCATATCTCGAGGAGAGGTCCTCTGGGTTCACCCTGACCTCGTCTCCGAGGTGACTCAATCGGAGGTACGCCCTTCCTCCAAATCAAAGGGCGGGAAGATCAAGTCTTGCCGCACAGTCTCTTCTTCAACAGAAGAGGCACTTCCAGTGCAAACACGTGCACAACAGAACTCCCAGTCCGGCGAAGCCGCCGCCGAGGTGGTGCCTCCTAGCACCATCCCTGAGGAGGGTCCATCTAAGCCCTCAGCAGCCAATAAGCAGAAGCAGGTGGAGGCTCGTTTTGACAGACCTCTACGGAAGGAGAATGCTTCGGGGCTGTCCAAGCCTCACAACTTCGACATTCTGGCACAATTAGCCAGTACACCTGCGCGCCTGTCTTTGTTCGAGCTCCTGCATCTTTCTAAAGATTCCCGAGAAGCTCTCTGCGAAGCTCTGAAGGACGCTGAATCCTTTCTCAGTCAGGTCAAGCAGCCTGAAGACCTCCCAACTACTTGTGTGCACTGTCATTGTGCGGATGAAGTTATCCCAAAGATAACTTTCATCCAACAAGACATGCTGCTCAAGCATCACCGACATAACCGACCGCTGTGTTATACAGGGTACATTGGCTCGGTCAAGGTGAGCCGGTTCAGATCGATCTGGGTCTTCCCTAAGCATCATTCTGAAGGCGCTGCTATCTAAGCTGGGGATCCCGATGTACCGGCTGGCGCCCTCCAATACAACCATCAGTGGCTTCAATGCTAGCAAGAGCGAGCCATTGGGCAAGATCCGACTGAAGTGTCACATTGGCAGCCTCAAAACTGAGGTGACTTGTTATGTGGTAGATGCCGAGGTCAACAACATCCTGCTCGGTCGACCATGGCTGCATGATACATGGTGGTGCCCTCCACGCTCCACCAATGCATGAAGTATGTATCCACCAATGGCGTCATCCGGACGGAGTTTGCAGACATCGATCCTTTCAAAGGGATTGAAGCCTACTTCACCGATTCCGACTTGTACAAGCCCATTGACGAGGAGGAAGCCAACGACGCTGATGATGAGGCAGAGACGGCAACAGAGCCGGACATGGAGCCTGAGACGACTCCCGACGCCCCCTTGAAAATCCGACTGAAGGGAAAACCACCCCAGAAGGCGCCTCCAATGAGCATCAAGCTATCAGGGAAAGCGCCGGCTCGCGAAGCACCCCTGAAGATACGCCTCAAGGGAAAGCCACCTCAAATCGGCTCCCCTGGTGGCAAAATTATAAGGGAAGGCACCACTCACCGGAGGCGCAGCCGAGGCGCCTCTCAAGGTGCGTCTCAAGGGCAAGCCGCCGCAGTCATCCAAGGTGTCAGAGAAGGCTCATATAACCTCTCTCGGACCCCAAAGCTGTGTTGGACTCTCCTAGTCCGCCCCCAGTTCTTACAGACGAGGAGCTTGGTGATTACATCTCGGCTGACGTAGAGGCACCCTCCTTTGACAATGTAATCCCACGGGATAAGATCTCGTATTTTATCAATAATAGAGTGTCTTTTAATTATTCTTGTCTTCCACACTGGAATGCTATGTATACATTAGACAACGCTCTACGGTCGTTGCAACACAAATAACGACCGTCTACCATAATCGAATAGTCCCGTCTTAAGGAGTCTTCATAGTCCCTCCACGGAGTCGAGACCAAGGCACCATCATCTCGGGCAAAGTCGAGCGTCATCGGGACCTCCCGTCAATCGAGCCCGAACCTGATACCGACAGAGTACAAGTCTATCGGTACACGGATGTGGCAAAGCACATCATCCAAAAGATGGGCTACGACCTGAAAAGCTATAAAGGCTTAAACTACGGCAAGGGTTGGCATCTCCCTGTCCGGCTTTCGATGCCCAATGGAAAGCCACAGGACTATTATAATCGGACTGGACGAGGGTTAGGCTATGTCACGCCGCCATCAACCCCAGAGAGTTCAGATGCAGAAGACATAGAACATTTCCACTCGTCCGAAGCATCGACTTGGGATTCCGATACCTGTATCGGATCAGTCTTCAGAAAATGCTGTCAGCTAACATGACGTCAGCACAACCTCAAAAAGGTGAAGGCGAAGACCAAGCGCCAGAACCCTTCGAAGAAGAACCCTGGGCCCAATGCCTAGGGGAACAATAGGAATCTCGTTTTGAGCTTCGTGAACCTCCCACCGAAGACGAAGTCGAGCAGATCGACCTCGGGGAGGGGTCTTCTTCCAAACCCATCTTCATCAGTAAAAGCCTGGAAGGAGAAGATCGAGAATCTTTAATCCAACTGGCTAAAGAGTATATCGACGTCTTCGCCTGGAGCTATAAAGACATGCCGGGACTCGATCCACAGATCGCAATACATAGGTTCAACATCTTACCTGATGCCAAACCTGTCAAACAACAGCAGCGATACTTCCGTCCGGACATCATGAATGCCATCGATCAGGAGGTTGACAAACTCTTGACTAGCGGCTTCATCCGTAAGGAACAACACCCGGATTGGGTAGCCAACATCGTTCCTGTCACCAAGAAGAACGGGAAGATACGAGTCTGTATCGACTTCAGGGATCTCAACTCTGCTTGCCCGAAGGACGAATTCCCGCTTCCAATCACTGATGTGATGATCGACAACACATGTGGCTTTGAGCGCATGTCCTTCATGGACGGGTATTCAGGCTACAATCAAATCAAGATGTTCCCCGATGACGCAAAACACACGTCATTCAGGACTCCAAAGGGTGTTTTCTGCTACACAGTAATGCCCTTCGGCTTGAAGAACGCCGGTGCGACATACCAGCGAGCTATGAGCACCATCTTCCGTCAACATCTTCGTAAGACAGTCGAATGCTATGTTGACGACATCGCAGTCAGAGCCGCCTCAAAAGAGATCACCTACAGGACCTGAAGATGGTCTTCGATCTCATGCGGGCGCATCAACTCAAAATGAACCCCGCTAAATCCTTTCTGGGGGTTTCTAGCGGCAAATTCTTGGGCTTCGTCATCACAAAAGGCATTCATGTTGATCCTGAGAAGACCAAAGCCATCCTCAACATGGACCCTCCGAAGGACCTTCGAGAACTTCGAGGCCTACAGGGACATCTGGCATATATCCGGAGGTTCATAGCAAACCTTTTCGGTAAATGTCAACCCTTCACTCAGCTCATGAAGAAGGGAGTCTCTTATGTCTGGACAGAGGAGTGCCAAAAGGCTTTCGACGACATCAAGGCTTACTTAACAAGCCCACCAGTCCTGGTAGCGCCAGTCGCCGGCAAACCATTTCCCTCTACGTCCGTGCCATGGATCATTCTCTTGGCGCTCTGCTGGCTCAAAACAGCGATACAGGCTTCGAGCAAGCAATCTACTACCTCAGTCGAACACTCATCGGGGCCGAACACCGGTACAACCCCGTCGAAAAGGAGTGCTTGGCTTTGGTGTTTGCCATCCAGAAGACTCGTCATTATGTCTCGGGTCAGACAATTCATGTCATTTCCCGAGTCAATCCGCTCAGAGTCCTCATGACGAAGCCAGGATCATTGAACTCCCGGCTGGCTACATGGGCGATCTTGCTAACACCGTACAACATGGTGTTTGTGCCACAAAAAGCTGTTAAGGGTCAAGCTCTGGCTGACTTTTTAACTGCACACCCCATCCCAGAATCCTCAAAACTCTATGAAGATATCCCGGATGAGGTCCAAGAATCCAACGTCACCGAAGGCTCCGTTTGGCGGATGTTCTTCGACGGCGCTTCGAGAACAGGCCCCAAAGGCCAAATCATCGCAGGAGTGGGGGTAGTCTTAGTCTCCCCCGATCAGCTGGTCATCCAGCGTGCGTACTCTCTTTCGAAGCCGTACTCTAACAATGTTGCCGAGTACAACGCACTCGTTATGGGACTCCAGCTCGCACAACAGCTGGGGGTTGACCATCTGGAAGCTTACGGCGACTCAAAACTTGTCGTAAACTAGGTTCGGGGACAATACGAAGTTCGCCATGAAGATCTAATCCCTTATCATGAAGTCGCATTGAACATCATTTCAACCTTCACCGGGTTCTTCATTGAACATGTCCCCCGTTTACAAAACTTGGAGGCCGATGCTCTGGCCGGCCTCGCAGCCTCATTAGCAGCGCCCTTTGGGACTCAATACTATATCACGGTAACAGGACGAGATCTGATTTATCCCAGAAACAACCTGTGCTTGCAAGTGGCCCACGCCATGCCGACGAACACTGGGTTAATGTCCGAGACTGGAGGTTCCCGTTCATCGACTTCGTTGTCTACGAAATTCTTCCAGAGGACCCGAAGGAAGCCGTCTCAGTCAGGAGACGCTCTCTTCGATTCTACTACGATACAGCTACCAAAACGCTGTACCGACGCTCCTTCGATGGGCTCCTCCTTCGATGCCTGTCCAACGAAGAAGCAGCCGAAGCTCTTCAAGAAGCTCATGACGGAACTTGTGGAGCTCATCAACCCGGTCCTAAGTTGCAAGATCGACTGCGACGTATGGGCTACTACTGGCCAACCATGGCTGCCGACGCTGTCGAATATGCTAAGAAGTGCCACGCGTGCCAACTTCATGCAGACTTCGTACATACACCATCGGAGCCGCTACATCCTACAGTCGCCTCCTGGCCCTTCGAAGCCTGGGGCATGGACATTGTAGGGCCAATCATCCCTCCTTCATCGAAAGGACACCGTTTCATCCTGGCCATCACCGACTACTTCTCCAAATGGGCGGAAGCAGTTCCACTAGCAGAATTAAAAAGCTCCAGGGTGGTCAGCTTTATCAAACACCATGTCATTTACCGTTTCGGAGTACCCCGGCGGATCATCCATGACAATGGTCCTCAGTTTATCAGCCACATTTTCAGCAGGTTTTGTGACAAGAATCGCATTCAGAACGTGGCCTCAACCGCCTACAATCCGGCAGCAAACGGATTGGCTGAGGCATTCAACAAACTATCGTTAGGCTGCTCAAAAAGGTCATGTCATCCAACAAACGCGACTGGGACGAAAAGCTTGGCGAATGCCTTTGGGCCTACCGCACAACGGTACGGACCCCAACAGGCAACACTCCATTCTCCCTGCTCTACGAAAGCGAAGCAGTACTGCCTCTCGAGATACAGATACCTTCGCTCCGCGTAGCAATCACAAACAAACTCACAGAAGAGGACAATCAACGTCGTCGTCTGCGGGAACTGGAGGCACTTGACGAAAAGCGTCTCCTAGCTCAACAACGCATCGAGCTCTACCAAGCCCATATCACAGGCTTTCAACAAGAAGGTCAAACAGAGGACTTTCCAAGTTGGCGACCTGGTTTTAGCAGTCAGAAGACCAATGGTGTTGACCCACAAGACACCAGGAAAGTTCGAGCCCAAGTGGGAAGGACCTTTCATCATAGAGACGGTATACTCAAACGGTGCTTACCCCGCTCGCCAAACCCAATAGGGACTTGTTCATGATGCCCATCAACGGCAAGTTCCTAAGAAGTACTATTCTTGACATCCTCCAGGCATGTACTTCCCCAAACAACCTCTTTCCACAAACTCATACGCTTCCGGAATCCAGCTGTTCCGTGGCATCTTCCAGTAGAAAGATAACCACGTCCATATTACCTCTGAGTTGTCTCTCTACACCCTACAAAGCAGAATCTTACACTTTGTAAGCCTACGCTACCCTTCATGTTTACCATGTCCATATTACCTCTGAGTAAACATCTTGTACAAACAACCCCTGCGTTATTGTACATTGATCACAGAACTTCCACGTCCATATAACCTCTGAGTTGTTCAGCGTATCCCCCAAGATCATTCCTACCACGTCCATAATACCTCTGAGTAGGGAGATTCTATCATTTCGAACCCAATGATTGCCATGTCCACATTACCTCTGAGCAAACATAATGGTTCCTTCAAACTTATTATCTGTACCTGAAAACCAAGGTGCGCAAAAGATAATAGGTCCACACAAATCATCAAGTTCATGACAACAAAAGATGAACACATCACAAAAAAGGTTGTAGACTTCTTTATTCTTCTGAAAAAAGAAGTACAAGAAGCTACATCATCCCCCAGTAAGGGTTGCAAAAGAACACAAAAGAACACAAAAGAAAAAGGGAAAAGCTATTGTCCCTGAATCTCCCAGGATGGGCTGAGAGCTCCCTGACTCGAAGATTTAAGTCGACTGCGCGGGCCTCCACCGTCGCCAGGACTCGTCGCTCTGCTTCTCGGCGCATCAATTCAACGGCCCCAGCGGAAGTATCACTTGCATGCTTCTCATCAAGTTGTTGTCGTTGCTGCGCCAAGGCAAGAGTCCGCTGAGTAAAAGTCGCTTCATCCTTCTTAAATGCTGCATATTCAGCCCGGACACGCTCGACCTCTAACTGGAGTCGGGCCCGTTGGTCTTCAAGGCAGCGCATCTGGGTGTCGATATCCGCGATATTAGCTTCCAATGCAGCTCGAGTTTCCACCATCGTCTTCATGGACTGAGACAACTGCTCTACCGCAGCCTCAGTCTCAGCCACCTCGCGCTCCCAAATGCCCACGGTAGCCTGGTATGAAGACTCGATCTCGGCGATCAGCTTCCCCTTCTCCGCCTCTATCAGGACAGAAAGGTCATTTCGCTGGATGCGTTGAAGTTCCGCGAGCCGCTCATCCAGCTCAATCACCGAAGCCTGCAGAATTTCGGCCATATGGTCGTGGCCTTGGTGAATACGAATCAGCTCGATGCAGGGCATTGCCAGAGCTTTTGCCGTCGCAAAACTCCCATTGGCATCCATCACAGCAGATACACCCTTCTGCAGCATTTTGTATACTCCCTCGACGAGGAATTTTACATACTCGTCTGCATCCGCCAGGACCTGCGGTGTCATGGCAGGGGTTGGAGGAGCTACTACAGTTTGCGGACCGGAAGAAGATCCGCCAACCTTAACCAGCGAGGCTTGAACCTCGGCATCAATGGGCTCTTCATCAACAGGGGCTGGACTTCTAGCCCGAGGAGCCGAAGCAACAGAAGGAGCCGACACAGGCGTCGAGATGGTCCCCCAAGTAGAAGGAGCTACAGAGGGTTCTACACCCTTACCCTTCTCAAGCCCGGAAGAACCTCCGACGTCAACAGCCACCTCTTCTATCCCTAACGTCCTCTCAACGGTTGGCACCTCCCTTGGCAGAATAGGGAGATTATCACTTGTCTTTTGACCCGTCGCAGTGGTCTTGACTCACAGATGGGTCTCATTATCGAGTCCCTCAACAGGGACAGAATCTGTCGCTACCTCCTGAGTGGTAGCCGCCTCAACTTCCACGGTTGAAGCCGGGGTCGGACTCGGCAATGATGCGGCCGACCTCCCCTCATCATGATAAAGAGGGGATTCAACCCTCTCCTCTGTCTCAATCATATCTGCTGTCCCCGCAGCAGATCTTGTAAGACCGGAGGAACGTCATCGGAAGGCGACGAACTCCAGTCCACTTCATCATCAGGATGCCTCGAGTCCGCAGGACCCTCAGCATCCAAGGCCTCCACGACAGACGGTGCTCTCCCAGAAGTTGTTGCGACCTCGAAATCAGGAGATATTAAAACCTCCGCAGGAACATCTTCGGGACCTTCCTCCACGGAAGACATTAGCATCGGAGGAATGCGCTCATCAGAAGAGCCAGCCACCTCATTCAGTTTACTAGCGCCCGATTTTGAACACGGGACTTCTTCTTCAGTCCCTACAAGAAGAAGAGCATAAGTCGCCACAATGACGAAAAGAATTGGAATTATGAAATATTCCTTACCTCAGCAGGGATTGATCCTGCTGGCATTATAAGTGGCACTTCCGTAACCTTCGGGGTCGGCGCCTTTCTCGACCTTTTCGGTACAGAAGAACCAGCTTCTGTGTCAGCACGCCTTTTTCAGACAGACGGGTCTTCCACTGGTACTAGCAGCAGCCCGATACGCCGCCAACTCTGGTGGACGATATGATCGGGCTGCCATCAACATATTCGCTGTCGCCTCCAACTGGGTTCCAATAATGAAACTAGTCTCCCTGTCATAACCAGGAGACATAGCAGTCATAGTGCAATACAGCTTGGCGGCCGGATATAGGATCGGCGGCCGAGGATTGCGAACTGGCGTGGTGAACTTAACGCTAGTGCATCCAGCGTTATAATATTGCCAGCCCCGGGCTCCATCCAGTAAACTCCCGATGAAGCCTAAACTACTACTGGGATTCCGCAATATTAACTGGGTATAGCCAAACTGACGAGCAAATCGGCTTGGCAGATAAGGCTCCAGATAACACCTATTCTGGTTGCGGTAGACCAGGTGAGAAGGCCGGATACTCTGCAACCAACAAAAACTCCATTTCGGCAGAGTGACCGCGTCTTCGCCAGAGTCAACTAAATCTTGGTCGGCCTTGAAATCTTTGAAGATCGGGCCAACCTTGACAATCTCCCACCCCTGAAGGTAGGACAAGACTCTCCTGCAAACGGGAACGCCAGTGTAAGACCACTTCCTCTTATAGAAGCGACGAATGAAGGCATCTCCTTCGACATGGTCCTCCTCCGGACCGGGACTCATCACGTTCGGATGATGCAAGATCAGCCACCCCATAATAATGTAAGGGCAGCTCGGCCCGGGGAAAGTTATCATTATTACCTCTCTCGTGGATCACATCATCGGCAAAGGACCTCAAACCGCGCAACAGGTTGCACACCATCGCGGGAGGAGAGCCAACGGTCGTCCACAGGCCAACTTCATCGCAGGCAAAATGAGATTCCGATGTACCCTCTCGACGGCACCGGATCCACCTGCAAATACGCAATCCCGGAGCCATATCATCAAGTAGGACGTCAACACTGCCTTGGATGACATCCGGTGCCCGCAGTGCCAGAAACAGCTGTACGTAGCCTTGCCGCCCTCATTAGAGTGTGGGGTCCTTTCGTCCAGCCGGCTTATTTCAGAACTCACTTCCGCGGGCTTCAATCCCTATGGAGTCGCAAACCGAATCCTCGAAGGATCCGTCAAGTCCTGCCTGAAGACGTAGTCCCTCCAAGCAGTCACATGATGCTGGGTCTTGCCCTTGTCCCTCCGGTGCATCATAATGATGGCTTGTCACCTCTTTGAAAACAGCCATCATCTCCAGATCCTTATCCTCCAGAACTTAGATCTCTTCATTTGATGGAAAATATTCCTCGTACGGTTCCGAGCCCCAAGGAAGCTTGGACACTTCGTACATCTCATGAAGGGCCAATCCCAACTCCCCCACCGGAGTAAAGAAGCTACCAGTCTGGGCATTGAAAAGCTCCAAGAGCGCAAGGAACATAGGCTTATTGAGGTCCACGCCTGCCTGCGTGGCCCGAATGGCGACTGTCAGCCCGATCTCTTTAAGCTCAACCTCGAACCTTGAAAGCACCCAAGTGGTCAACTCGTCCCACTTCGGGATGTAGTGACACCAGCCTTCGACTCTGAAGCTACCTGTCGGATACATTACCTTTGATGTCAGCATCCGATTTGCAAAGATCGGGGCACTGAAGGGAAACGTGTCGTTTGGGACCTCACTGTAGATGCTCCCAGGACGCAAGGCTCGGTAACTGAAAGAAGAACCGGCTCGTGAAGCGGTCAAAGTATCTCGCTGGTTCGAGGAGGCGTCAATTGAGAGGGTACCTCCCAAGGCCCCTCCTTGAGAGGGAGTAAGTTCCCAACCCATCCTTCTCTTCGAAGCTAGATGATAAAAAGCCGTCAGCGGCAACTGGCGGTCAACCTGCCGCATGTACAAAACCATGCCTTTGGCAGAAAAGAACCAGTCTTCTCTAATCCTCAGTATCTTCGCTTCGGAAGAGACTAGTCGGTCGCTAAACAGAAAGGCAGGTTTTAAGAAAGTTATACTTTCGGATTCAGCAGACTTCAGTTTACCACTCTCCATCATACTCTGGAGGAAAAGAGGCAACTGGGTCTGGATTTGTAGCATTCTCTCACGAGGTTGGTCCTGTAAGATAGCATCCTTTGCAGGATTGATCACCGCCTCGTCAAAATCAACTCCCATCTGACAAAGAGAAGCGTCTAGAAGGACCTCATTCAACAAAGGGATCGTCATCGACACTGATACAACAAAGATGGAAGTCAGGCAAAAAGAAAAATGTCAAATAGCTTCGGCGCATCATCAGGGCGTAAGTCCATGCGCGTCAACTTGCTTCGACATATCATCAGGGCGTAAGCCCATGCGCGTCAGCATTGGAGCTTCGGCGCATTCAGAGTGTGAGCTCATGCGCGTCAGCGAAGGCTTCGGCGCATCATCAGGGTACGAAACCCATGCGCGTCAGCCATTAAACCTCGGTGCATGATAAAGGTGTAAACCTATGCACGCCGGCGGGGTAGAACCTCGGCGTATCATCAGGACAAAAGTCCATACGCGTCAGCAAATCTGAGTTAGGGCACAGTCTGGCCCAAAAGCTTATGTGAAGGAGATGAAACCCACCCGTTACCTCAGGACGAACGTCGGCCGGAGTTACAGGGGTGATAGGTGCATCCTCACCAACGAACTCCTTCGCTTTCTCCTTCCCCTTGCCGGCACCACCGCGAGAAGTCTTGGGAGCCATTCTCTCAGAGAAGAAAAAGTTAGGGTTTTGAAGAAAAACTCTAAAGAAAGCAAAGGCACAGAACAGATGAACTCTCTCTCTCTCTCCAACCCTTACCTATTTATAGGGCTTGGTCGCACGCGTGAACCGATGACGTGTAATCTCAGCCGTCGCTTCGGGTTCCGTGAGGAGATAACAACAAATACAACCAAAAGATCATCATTAATCTTTTGGGTTACCAAGGCGTCATCATCATCAACTGAAAGGAGCATGCGCCCGAACAAGCATGCGCCCAAAAATCATGCGCCCTGACCTCCATGCTTCTTATTCAAAGTATTCCAAAACTTATTCAAAAGTTTTGAAAACTTTGAAGGGGGTCTTGTAGAAGCATGGAATTTCACAACCAGAAAGCCCATGCGCCAGGCATTATATGCGCCAGAACTCAGACAGCTAATCAAATAAGCCATAGACATTCGAAGAAGGACTTTTTATTTATATATATAAAAGTCTATTACATGTCTAGAAAAGATTGTACAAAGGAGAATTTCTACAAAGGAAGGATCCTCTACAGCCAACAGCCACCATGCGCCTTCCAGATAGGTGCAGCAACCACCATGCGCCTTCCGATAGGCGCAGCAGTCACCATGCGCTGTCAGCCAGGCGCAACAGATGTCATGCGCCTCCAGCCAGGCGCATCCTACCATCTCTTCAGCAGCTCAGATTGCATCCAGCTCAGTTATGTGCATCCCTTCAGCAGCTCAGTTATGTGCAACTCTTCCAACCAGGCTCACCTGGCCGAGCAGAGCCCAGTTATGTGCCGTTCTTCCAGCCAGGCTCGCCTGATAAGTGCTTCGCCAAACAAAGCATTTAACCCTCTGGCTGGAACCAAGGAAGAGAAGAGCACCGCAAATGCTGTGGCCAGGGGAGGCTTCGAAAGAGCCTCAAAAGACCAAGGAAGACCGTGATCGAAATCATGGCACAAGGAGCTTTCAACACAATCAAAGTGGGCGGCACCCACTTTGAAGGAAGAGAGAGCCTAGCACCACCATTCCGATCTACGGCTCTTCCGGAACAACGAAGACGAGGCCCGAACATCCTTATCTTTGGATGCAACAGGCACCTTCCGCCTGCCTCAGAAGCCCTCGACTCCGTCTTTTGGATGTAACAGTCACCTTCAAGTGTATCGAAGACAACACGACGTCTCATCTTTACCCTCGGAGCACTTCGTCAACAGAATGCACCCACATATCCAAGTTCATGTTGGAAGTACGTGAGGGAATGAGGAGCAAACCTTCTCTCCATGCCACTATTTATAGGCCGGGCAAATCATACCCACGCGCCAAGTGGATGACTCTCCGAATTCTGTGCAATGAATTTGCATTAAATGGATGAACCGGACGCCTCGAAATCAGCCAAACGGCTATTTATAGCACTCGAGGAGCGAGACAGCCGCGTCATTAAAGGACATGTCGAATGCGCAAGCCAAACAGCGCATCACACGGACGCACCCTCCAGCATCAGGCGCATCACACAGACGCGCCCTACAGTACCCGGCGCATCACAGAGGATGCGCCCGCCCTCACATCTCCATGCCAAGTGGAACACCAACCAATGTGCCTACTCAGCTGTCCATCGAACGTCACAAACATTAAATGCTGAACTGACACCAGAGTTGGCAGCACGCTTCCCAAAGTCTGAATAGTTGACAGCTTTTTCAGAGAACGAAGCGTCGGCAACGTCAGCATCATCATGACTCTATTCCGACGGCTACTGCCACGTGGCCATCCGCATGCGCCTCTACGGCCATGCGTCCAAATCGCCATGCGCCTCTACGGCCATGCGTCCAAACCAGCATGCGCCTCAAAAGCCATGCGCCTCAGACCCTTCACTGATCCCTAAAGACAGAAGAAGAGTCTCCAGTTGAAGCTTTGCATGCGCCTCAAAAGCCATGCGCCCCAGACTGATCTCTGATCCCGAAAGACAGAAGGAAAGTCGCCTGCATGCGCCTCAAAAGCCATGCGCCCTAAATGGTTTGTAACTCCTAAAGGTTATAAGCCGCAGCCTCCTCCTGCCCAGATCCAAGGCGCAGCTCACCAAATCACTACCCCCCCAAATTCGAGATCTTCAAGCCATGGGTCAATGACACGTGTCCTTTGACTCAACTCGTCCAAGATTTCAGCAACAGAAAGATCTTCTCCTCTGCTACGTGCCGGCTCACAACAGCAGTATGAAGAGTTCAACCTCTCAATCAGGGCGCATCATCCGTGCGCCCCCATCAGCAACTTCCACGTGGCGTCCCCACACACCGGCGCATCCTACATGTGCGCATGAGCAGCCAGCCTGCAAAACTATAAATAGAGGGATCTTCTCCTTCACACACACAACGACAACACAAAATCAACAACGAACATACGAAGAATCACCTGAGAGGCAGATACAGACACTCAACGTCTTCCTCCTCTCAGCAAGCTCCAGCACCCAGAGCAATCCACACCTTCAGAGAACCGATAACCGTCGTCAGCCGGTCAACGGAGTCAACGCATTACCACTCGCTCTATTGGCACTAAGGACCCAGCTTAAACAAAAGTGTACTCCTAGGACTACATCTAAGTCCTACATTTGTAACACTGTTCTGTTTGTATTAAAGTTTTCAATCAAACAATTTTACTGGCAAACACTCCTGGCTATTTGAAGCATGGGGTATGGACATCGTCGACCCAATTGCCCCGCCTTCGTCCAAAGGACACCGATTCATACTCGCGATCACCGATTACTTCTCCAAATGGGCGGAAGCCATCCCATTGGCAGAGGTAAAAACTTCAAACGTGATCAGCTTCCTTAAGCATCATGTCATCTACCGCTTTGGACTGTCCCGAAGGATCATTCACGACAATGGGCCACAGTTCGCGAGCCACACATTTTATCGGTTCTGCGACAAGCACCGAATTCAGAACATTGCTTCGACACCCTACAACCCAACAGCCAACGGGTTAGCAGAAGCATTCAACAAGACCGTAATCAAGCTACTCAAGAAATTTGTGTCCTCTAACAAGCGCGACTGGAACGAGAAGCTCGATGAATTCTTATGGGCGTATCGTACCACAGTTTGAACAGCCACCGGGATACACCATTTTCCCTGGTGTACGGGAGTGAGGCGGTCCTCCCATTAGAGACTCAGATCCCCTCACTCCGCGTTGCCCTCACACATCAGTTGACGACAGGCGAAAACCACCATCACCGACTACAGGAATTGGAGGCCCTAGACGAGAAACGCCTGTTAGCTCAACAGCGAATCGAACTATATCAGGCCAGAATCTCCGGAGCTTTCAACAAGAAGGTCAAGGTCAGAACATTCCAAGTAGGCGATCTCGTTCTGGCGGTTCGGAGGCCGATGGTTATGACGCATAAAACTGCCGGTAAATTCCAACCAAAATGGGAAGGCCCGTTCATCATCAAAGCCGTATTCTCCAACGGCGCCTACCGCCTCGCTAAACAAAATGGAGACTTGCTCATATTGCCCATCAACGGCAAGTTCCTGAAGAAGTATTATGTCTGAAACAAAATTATCGAGGCATCTCAGAGTGTCGAG
This sequence comes from Iris pallida, assembly GCA_029216955.1. NCBI lineage: Eukaryota > Viridiplantae > Streptophyta > Magnoliopsida > Asparagales > Iridaceae > Iris > Iris pallida. Next base: position 18,056 of record JANAVB010022031.1, read on the forward strand.
TTATGTACCTCCCCGTACCTCTGAACTTACATTCTGGTTCCATACATAGAGTCATGTACCCGCTGGTACCTCTGAACTCATTCCAACATCTTCCATACATAGATTCTGGTACCCGCAGGTACCGCTGAACTCACCCTCTTAGTTCTCCAAATTTTCGAGTCACGTACCCTCTGGTACCGCTGAACTCATTTTTCAACATTTCAGATTATCGAGTCATGTACCCGCTGGTGCCACTGAACTCACGCTTTCACAATCGAGTCATGTACCCGATGGTGCCTCTGAACTCACATCCTGGTCACTCTTTCCGAAAAGAAAGTCATGTATGATCATACCTCTGAACTTTTTTCCTGGAAGAGATCCTCCCCCATGATCCAATACCCGTACTTCCAGTGCACAAAAAGGATAAGCGATCCACAAATTCCTAAAACGGCCATGTCCTCATTACCTCTGAGTCATTTCACTTCCGCCAAAAACAAATCACCCCCTACATAAAACTTCCATGTCCTCATTACCTCTGAGTCGTTTTACGTACTCCCTCTTCATTGAGCCCACTCCTACCATGTCCTCATTACCTCTGAGTGGGAAGGCTCCGTAGAAGAAACCTTCATACTTGCCATGTCCTCATTACCTCTGAGCAAGTATGTCGGTTCCCTTTCAACCTATTATTTGTACCCACAACCGGAGTACGATAAGGATAATAGGTCCACAAATGTCCTCTGTTGACCACAAATGTCCTCTGTTGACCACAAATATCCTCTGTTGACCACAAATGTCCTCTGTTGACCATAAATGTCCTCTGATGACCACAAATGTCCTCAGTCGACCACAGATGCTGTACTGGGTCTCCAGTACACGCCCATCCCTTCCCTATCATCCTAGGAACCCAGTTGCTCCCAGGCATTCTCTCGAATACCAAAAACTTCTATAGCTGTCTTATTGCGAAGTTGTTCTAGGTATTCCTCTCCAAAACTTGTTACTTGTACCTAAAACCAAGGTACGCCCAGGGTAACAGGTCCACAAATAATCCCCCAGCAGGTCTAATTCCACAAACACCATAAGTACAAGAAAGAGAAGATGAGTTGAAACATGCTCATTTATTCAAAATTCAAAGTACTACATCTGGGATCATATCCCTTGACAAAAAGAAAAAAAAGAAAGAGAAGAAAACAGTGAAAGAAAACAGAAAGCTGATCATTGCTCCGGGGCACATAACACCGTGAGACGGTCCGTCAGCAAGGCAACCGACCACTCAAACCTCTGTTTAGCTTGACGCTCCGCCTCTTGGGTCAGCACCGCCTCGTCCTCCAGATGAGCATGAGCTTGCCAGTTGTCCTCGAACTTCTTGAAAGCCCGCTCCAGGTTAACAGAAGATCGGGAAACCTTCTCGACCTCCCGGACGATTGACTCCTGTTCCGTATGAGCAGCCTTCAGCTCCGACTCTAGGAAGGCCAATTCTTTCTGGAGTGCGAGAATACGCTCCTTCATGTCAGCTATTCCACGAGAAGCAGCCTCCTCCCGAGCCCTACAAGCTAGACTTCGATGACCCAGCCTGTCATACGAAGCGGAAAGCTCGTCAAGGTCCCCCTTCACAACTGGCCCGACAGTGTCTTGAGCGAGCTTTATCCTATCCCGAGCGGCAATAAGGAAGCCCCGCTCCCGTTCGACCGCAGCGGGCAAGTCAGCCTGCCGTAACACCAGCAATCGGGTCACGAGCTGATCAGCCTCTGCCAACTTGGGCTCCAGGAGCACAGCCAACCCCACCCCCCGAGTCTTCAAAGTTTCGATTTGACCCCGAGCGCACCGCAGGGACAGAGAAAAAGGGGTCCCCCGTTCTACAACAGCATCTACGTCCCTCTTTAAATGGCGATAGAAGCTGTCGACCACATCCTGAGACACCTCGTCCAGAGCCTCCGAAGAAGCCGGCGTCAACGGGAGTGTAGCTGGCAACACTGAAGAAGACGTGACAGAATCTGTCGCTCCTGCCACGAGGGAAACAAACTTCGTGCGGAAGGACGCCTGAACAGCGGCCAACTCCTCTTCAACAGCCCGTAGAACTTGAATGCTCGGCAGGGCCGAGAAGTCAATCTCCGAAGCCGTATAAGCGGCAGGGGATGAGGCGGAGACCATCGCTCCCGGAACAAGCTCCACTCCCATCTGCCCGGAGCTGGCGGAAGGCCCCTCGACATGAGTCGGTAAAGGAGAAGAAATGCTCCTTTCCCCCAGATCGCAGCAGGCCGAGCCTTCCCCAAGAACATCCGCTGTGGGAAGTAAAGGGTCAGGACCTGTAGGGCCAAGACAACCATGAATCGATTTGACCTGGAGGATATGTTGATAGAGCAAATAAGCCCCCTCACTAGTCAATATTTGGCTTATCTTACCAGCGGAAGAGTGTGGAGGCTGAGGTTCGCCTACGGCCACCACAACCTCTCTACCAGCGGCCTCCGAGTCGAATATAATAGACTCCTCCGCCCCGGCACCCTCGGGCGGGGATGCGACGAGAGCGACGTCGCCTTGCTAAAATTCAGCAATCTCGGAGACAGGCCCGAGGAAATCTACGTCACCCCGGGCCGGGGCCTCAGCAACTTGGGAGTCCTCAGCCGCCACTGAGAGAGCCCCCGCAGAAAGGACCGCGGCACACACGCCGCTAATCAAAGCAGCAAGGGCCGGATCAACCTCAGGAGCGGCAGACGGTTCATGAGAGCCCGGTTCGTCAGACGCCTACAAAGAAAAAGTGATTAGGTCATATCTCCAAGAAAAAGAAAACCACAGCAAGGAGATAGCTCCAACGTAGTCTTACCTCCGGAACATCGTCAGCATTTTCACCCCTCTCGGTAATAAGCAACCCACGAGACCTAACGGCGGCTCTCTTCACAGAAAAGGTCGTTCTGCCATCAGAACACTCATGTCTGACCCTTTTGCGTGAGGGACCAGGCACAGCGGGAGGCGGTCCTTTCCTTATTACTTCCTCTTGTGTAGCAAGTGACGGATCCTCCGTCAGTTCGTCTGGTATGGCAAGCGGTTGATCCGCTACTTCTTCACCCCCAAAAGAAAGAGAGTCTTCGCTATCATGATCATCATCCTCCTCAGCCGCCTCGGAAGATTCTGATTCAGGAAGAGGAGTCTGGAGCGCTAGTTGCTTTCTAGCCTTAGCCCCCTTGGGCTTTTCCTCTAAACCGGTACCCGATGAAACTGGTACTCGGATCGAAATTGACAGGAGGCTTGTTCGCCATAACATGATACAAGGCAGCCACGTACAAAATTTCCCTTGGTGCCTTAGCATCAGGGACCGAGAAGCTGGCCCGAGTATGATAAGCGTCATAATAATTCCATGCCCTGACACCATCAAGAACGCTACATTCAAAGCACAAGCAAGGGCTGGGACAGTCAAGGAATAACTGGCTATAGCCAAATTGGCAGAAAAACATACTAGGCAAGTAGGGCTCCAAGTACACATTATCGCGGTTACGATAAACTAGATGCGCGGGGCGGATGTTGCGCAACCAGGTGAGCATCTTCGGAGACAGAAAGTGAGGAGGTCCGGTACCATCAAGGTGTACATCCCTCACTTCCTCATCGAAAAAATGAGGAACAGACACGAAAAAGTCACACCCATCCACCCTCGCCAGCGCCCTCCGACAAGCTGGCATAGTACTATATTCCCAAGGTTGGTGATGGCGTTGGAAAAGGAAAGCGTCTTCGTCTGTAGCATCTTCTGCTATTCCAGATCCCATCAAAGACTTGTAGTGCATCAACAACCACCCCATCAAATAGTGGAAAGGTAGCTCTATGCGCTCAAAGTCCAGCATCTTCTTGCGGGCAATAACCTTGGACGAGAATGTTCGAAGACCATGGTGTATGCTATACACCATAGCCGGGAGAAGAGCCAGTCTAACTCCAAATACCAGCTTAACGGCAGGGAGAATGAAGTGGCGGCTGATCCTCTCAATAGAACCTGCCCCCCCCCGGGACTACGCAGTTTCGTAGCCATACCATCAAAAATCCAGCCAGGAGCGCCTTCTCTGACATCTGTCTGGTGCCGTAGTAAAAATAGCTGAGAGAGTCAGCTTGACTCCCGAATATGTCGCTGTTAGACCGCGACTTCTTGACGCTCAACATCAGGTCTTTTATCTCTCCCCGGGTTTGAGGGGTTCGAGGAATAACCTCGCCAGAAGGGCCAACTTTAAAAAAATAATTGACCCAGGATGTGGTGTGGGGAGCGTTCCCTTCTGAGCTGTCCTCCTTTTTTATAGCTATATGATGACAAGCACTATGATGGCATAGCAACTCCTGGTACACCGTAACAAAACCTGGGAGTCGTCAGTTCAGGTCCTCGAACTCCTCGTTCGACGGGGTGTACACCTCGAAAGGCTCGTTCCCCCACAAAACTTTGGAGACAGTATACATCTCATGGAGAGCAAGCCCCAACTCCCCTCCGGATGCAAAGAACGTTCCCGTTCGTCGGTTATACATCTCCAAGAGTGCCACGAACAATGGTTTATTGATAGAAAGCCCGTGACAGGTGCCCCGAATGGCATGATAGAGTCCCACCTCCCGCAGGAATATTCCGTAGGTCTGCAGAACCCAAGTGGTCAAGTGGGCCCACGTAGAAGCGGGGTTTATCCAGCTCAGCAATGCCAGTCTGCCAACGGGATAAAAATTTTTGCGAGCGAGCCGATTCAGGAATGTATCAGCTTGAGTGAATATGAAGTTGGGACCATATACGTTCATGAAAGTACCTGAGGCCAGTCCCATCATGTACCGGAGGACGGAATCCTTACCCGCGTACGCTGACCTAATGTTCGGGTTATAATGGATGTCGCCCATCAACATCCCTGATTGGGTAGGAGTTAAGTTACACACCATTTTCCTGTCCAACAATACCATATTGAACCACGACAGAGGATAATGACGCTCCATGAGAGGAATATGGATCGCCATCCCATCCAAAGTAAAATCCCAGTTCTCAGAGATCTCTAATACTCGGGGATTCTTTATGATTAAAGCGTCTTCGAAGAGAAATGAGGGCTTCAGGTATGATCCATCCAACTTCTCAGAATTCATCATGGCACGGAGATAATGGAGGGTCTGATTCTCGATGGCGTTTAACCTCCCCGAAGGCTCATTAGCATGAAATTGATTCAGCACGTACTTAACTAAGTCATCAAGACGCACGCCCAAGGCAAACTGATTTGAGCCCACTAGGAGTTCCCCCGCAGGATTTACTGGCAGATTCACTGAAGAGAGACGAAAGAAATAAGATTAGAAGATAGTCAAAACAAAGGAGCGTTTGAAAGATTACTTGAGTCCATGCGGCTCGGGTTGTCACAGCCTCATGCGGCTCAGAACCAGATGAGTCCATGCAGTTCGGCTCATCATAGCCTTATACGGCTCCGAGTCAGACGAGTCCATATAAATCAAGTTCAGATGAGCTTATGAAGCTTCTGCAGTTTGGGTTCGGAAGGGCCTATGCGGTTCAAGGTTCACATGGACTCAACAGACAAACCTAGGCGTTGATGCGGCTCAGATTCAGGTGAGACTATGCGAATCAAAGTCCACGCAGACTCATGCGTCCCTGAACAGACAGACTCATGCGGCTACAAGCAGATGAGCTTATGCGGTTCAAAAGTGAACTACGCTCATGCGGCCCAAACCGAAAATATATATGCGGGTCAGATCGAGTATGACAAGCCCGTACGGCCTTATGGGCGAAGTGCTTATGTGGTCGTATCGACGAAACTTGCACATGCAACTTGTGCATAAATTATGCAGCAGAGCCAAGGCAGTTAGGGTTCTAAGGCAATGCCCTTACCAGCAATAGGCGAATGAACATCAGGATGAACGGAGTGAACGACGGTCGGCGGAGGAGTGGCCACGTTCGTCGCCGCAGCCGCAGAAGCGACCGCCTTGCCCTCCGCAGCCTTCGACGCAGCAGCCTTCTTGGGAGCCATAGGTGCTTGGGAGAGAAAAGAGTTAGAATAGCGAAAGATCGAAGAGAGAAAGAAGATTTCCTAGAACGAGAGCGTTCCTATTTATAGACAAAGAAGGAACGCCTCGATCCGCATGCAAATTGATAACCGACTCTTCGGTCATCGAGGCAAAACGGCTGACTAATAGCCTGACTCCTGGGATCCTAGCCCAAGAAAGCGGCTCTTAAAATCTACAGTAAATCAAGAGCATTAAATGCAGGAGATTCACAGAAGATTCGCACACGTGGCAGGAAGACGTGGTAAGAAGCTCATGCGGCCAAAACAGCCCATGCGGCTCAGAGAGTTATGCGGTTGAGGTAATCATGCGGCTGGTCAACATCCATGCGGCTAGGACAGAATACATCTATGCGGCTCTGGCAGAATCAAGCTTCTTATTCAAAGTATTTCAATTTTGTAAATTAAAAACTTTGAAGGGGGTCTTGTAGAAGCATGAAAAAGAAGAGAAATATGATCCATGCGGCCAAGGGGCCACATGCGGCTCAAGAGCCCCATGTGGCTCAAACACAGAGTAGACTCCATGCGGCCAGCAGAGGGAAGCCACGTGTCCTTTTTAGAACTGCTGTAACTAGCATCGTTCAAACGCAATTAATGCCCTGACGGCTGATAATTAATGCTCTGACGGCTGACAGCTGACAACTGACAGCCCTGACAAAAAATAGTCATGATGACTGCACAAGAGCAACATCTTCCTAAGGAACTGGAGAAAATCTTTACAGCTTCGAGGCAAGTTTATGCGGCCAGATTAGACGAGTTCATGCGGCTAGTGCAGAGAAACCTATGCGGTTCAGTCATGAAGGTCCCCCATGCAGCTCGGCCATGAAAGAAATCCATGCGGCCCGGCCATGAAGACTCTCATACAGCTCGGCCATGAAGTCCCCCATGCGGCTCGGCCATGAAAGAAATCCATGCGGCCCGGCCATGAAGACTCTCATACAGCTCGGCCATGAAGACCCCCATGCGGCTCAGTCATGAACATATTCATGCGGCTCGGTCATGACAACCTTCATGCGGTTCGAGTATAGAGACTATTCATGCGGCTCGATCATGAAATCTTTCATACGGCTCGGTCAGGACGACCTTCATGCGGCCCAAATATGAACGCTCCTTATGCGGCTCAACACTGATGACAGGACATGTATCCCAAAGATAATCAAATTTTGGGTCAGATCCCAATAATTTGGGACACGTGGCAAGAGAATGAATTAAATTGATTTATTTAGATTTGCGGATATCAGCAAATCATCATAATGGGGATTTATTGCAATCAATATTAATTGCTGACATGATTCGGCATAATCCTCATTAATGGCCCAGATCCTTCACGCTCAAGATTAATGGCCCAGATTGATCATTTACCAGGCCGCCGCCACTTTGAGAATGGACAATCATTGTAAACCCTAATGATGCCCCCTACTATTATAAATAGCAGGGTGTCATTCCCTTGCAAAAGAGAGACTTACATAGAGAGATATACGCACATACAGAGAGACGCTCCCCCAATCAGAGAGAAAAATCTACAGAGATCAATCCAGAGAGAGAGAAGCCAGAAGAGCAATACGAGGAGCAAGAGGAGCATTTCTTCGTCAACTCCAACCATCTCGTCTCAGGAGCCAAGGCTACGTCTGATCGTCCAAGGAGTAAGGCAGAGCTGCCGTCGCTTTCTCGAGCCTCTACTGTCACCCTCCAGAATCAAAATAAATAATTGTACGTAGATTGCTGTACCTAGGTTTTTGTCCCTAGGTTTTCTTTGTACAAGCGAGTTTGTAACGTGAAGTAAAAGTCCAGTCCTCCCATAAAACTGTTCTGCTCTTTTATATTTCATGGCAAACACTTCTGACATAGGTTCAGAGGTTGTAAAGTTCATACGATTGAAGATAGATCGTCTTGTTGTCTGACAACAACATTCGATGACAACTTTGTGATTACAATGATGTCTAAGTGGTTGTACTAGAGGTATTGATGTGTTGTCCCATTTTTGCTTGAAGTATTCTCGGACATCGAGAACAATGACGGAACTAGAAGAAGTTCGAGGGATGTGTTCTTTGACAACATTCGAAACATGGTTCCGATTCTTCAAATGTTTTGTCCGTTGAGTGTACAGGGAAGTACTCATTTCATTGGCATAGGTGTCCAAATTTTTGATCCTGGAAGTTTGCTTCTGATGTTTGTTGGTCTTTGGCATTTGTTGTTTGCGTTTCACCGAAGTTGGTCTATTGAGATAAGTTCTTAGATCAGCAAACTCACCCCCAGGGGTTTCTGTCTGTGACACCATCAATTTTTTCTATTTTGAACGAGATATCTTGAGATTTGGGAGATCTTGGAACTCTGCTACCGGAGTAGGCAGAATACCTCTCTGATCAGTATACTTCCCTTTGGCAAGGAAGGAAGAAGAACCCTTGTTGGAGAGAGTTCTTGTACTGATTGGTACCGGAGCACGTTCAGATTGATCTTCTACGATAAAAACCGAGGAAGCTGAGAAAAGACCAAAGGGCCTTTTCCTTTGTTTTTGTGAAGAAGGGTTAGCTAAAGAGCGTTTTCCTCTGTTGTCTTCCAAGTCGTGGGACGAGGAAGTTTAAGAAAAGACCAACGGGCCTTTTCCTTTGTTCTAGGAAGGAGGAGGAATAGCCAAATGACTATCCCCAGTGGATTATGCTAGCAGCAACAGGATGCTTGGGCAAAGAAGCAGAATTTTTCCCTTTGCTGTGAGAAGAAGAGAGATTAGCCAAAGGGCTGTCTCTTTTAGACTGCGCTGGCACAGCTTGTGCAGGGACTGAAGTGGCTGTTGGCGCACTGGCAGGTTGCGCATGAGTAACTCTGGCAGAAGGTCTTCTGGCCACAGTGTCAACAGCTTGCGCAGCAAGAATCTTGATGTCAGAGTGCTTGAGTTACACTCTGGTTGCTGGAGTGATGGATTGTGCAGGCAGGGTTGCAGCCAAACTGCGCCAGAGGAATAGGAGTCTTGTACTTGATAGGACAGCATAGGAAGTGCACTAGCTAGGGGAGCAGCATACTGTGTATGGGCAGAGTAGCAGCAGACTGCACAACAGTGACAGTGGTCTTGGAAACAGAGGCAGTGGAGCCAGCAGGCAGAGCAGTAGAGGCAGACTGCGCAATAGTCTTGGGGACCCACAAGGGTGAACTTTGCTCCTGGCAGAAGTTGTTGGAGTGCGAGGGGTGGTCCTGGAGTTGATCATCGCCTCGTAGGCCGTCTGGTTGACCTTTACAACCAGCGTCTTCTGCGTCTTTCCGATAGACGCAACGTCACATTGTGTAGTGCCCTGAAATTCGTGATACATATTTTATACGTGATCGTATTCTGACCAGTATTTTTCATTTTCTGACCAGTTAAGTTGTGGTATATTTCATACTTAGCATTGTAGTTTAATTGTCATTTATCTTCCTGGATTAATTCTGATTAATGGAGCTTGGTTTATTTGGATAGGAGAAGGAATTGGTTTGGTTTGGTTATTATGCATTGGACCATCTTAGCTAACCTCCACCCTCAACACAACTTATCCTCCCCCATTAAAATCCCCACCTAACACTCTCTCTTCTCATTATTTTTCTCCATTAATTCTTCTTCTCCCACACAACTCTCCAAACCCATTAGGCAAGTGCACCTTGCCACCACATGAGAACCACTTTTTATTTGTCCATTAGCTAGATTAGGCCATGGAGATCACATTAGAACTTGACATTTTCTGATTTGGAGTTTCCATTGTTCTAGATCTAGGTTTTAACTTTTCGGATTTACATAGTTTTGATCTATTTTGGTTGGATTTTTGTGGGTTTTGATGCTTCCATGTGGAAGAGAATTCAATTTTACTCAAGTTAGAACTTTGAAAATCGAGATTTGGCTTTGATTTGACAAAGATATGAAAATTTGAATTTTTGGTGTTCTTCTCGGCCTGGAGTAGCAGCCTGCAGCCTGCGCTCTTTAGCGCAGTACTGGATTGCGCATCCCCTCGGCCGCGCTCTTTATCACAGTACCGACCGTGCAGCTTGCCCCTTGGCGAACTGCGCTCAACCGACTGTGCATGGATTCATGCGCAGTCTGCCCATGCGCAGTCTGCTCATGCGCAATCTGCTCCTGCGCAGTCCACTTCTGCGCAATCCATCTCATGCGCAATCTGACCCTGCGCCATCCATTCCTGCGCAACCTGATCTTGCGCAGTCCATACTCTGTGCAGTCTACCTCTGCGCAGTCTACCCTTGCGCAATCCTCCCTTGCACATTCCAATCAATGCACAAGGCAGCCCCTGTACCCTTGGTCCATGCGCAATGACCCATTATGCAGTACATCTCCTGTGCCCCTTTAATCCTGTGCCCTTTGATCCCATGCGCAGTCTACCCTTGCAAGGTAACCCTTGCGCAAGGCAACCCTTGCGCAAGGCAACCCTTGCGCAAGGCAACTCTTGCGCAGCTCTTCCATGCGCAGTGCATACCCTGCGCAGTCCAACCCCTGACCCTCTTGCACAACCCACTTGTCTATGATGAATTTGTTTATTTCTTGAGCTTGGCTCTTCTATAGCCCTGTATATTGATATTTTATTAGATATTTTACGCCCATTTTATATCCTTACGCCCATTTTATATCCTTACGCCTTTTGTCATGAACTTGATTTTACTTAATATGTTGGAATAACTATTGTTCATGGCACGGTATGACAAGGAACTAGCATAACATGACAGTGACCCGCAATGGTGCACTCCTGACATGACCAACCTGACTTGACAGTAGCCCGTCGTGGCGCACTCCTGACAAGTACCCTGACATGAATTATCATGATAACTTGATAGTGGCCCGTGGCGGCGCACTCCTGACTTGACATGACTTGATAACTTAGCTTGACCTGTCTTGACACGTGGGTGTTCCTGCTTGCTTGTGCAATCCACTCGTATTGTCTGCATCATGTCTAGGACGTGACTCCCTGGTTCCCACGGTCAGGGATTCATACTGAATCTGGCTAGGTTAATGACTAGATTGATCAATTAGTTCATGGAGAATTTCCCAGTTACCTGTTGCCCCTTTGGTCCCGGCCTTATATATATACACGGGATTTGTTGCTATCCGTCGAGATGAGCGCACTTCCAGCCGCCGTCGAGCGTGGTACCTTAGGACACATGTATCTTGTTGGCACATTTTATTTTGAGTAATTAACAGCATCTTCGTAGTTTAGTCTTCTGTTCTTCAGATACTCAGAAGATGCACTACATGGAGTTATTCACTTCAAGAGCTTCCTCCTTCGTCCTGAAGACCGTAGCAGTTACCGGCGTTCCCTACATTTAGTCGGCATCTTCCTGCTTAGAGTCTTCGTGTCTGTACTGGTCTAGGTATTTCTGTAAAACACTAAAGGATGGATGATAACTTAAAGCACAATCGAAAATCAAGTAATTCAGAGCGGCATACCGGCGGTATGCTGCATACCGGCGGTATACCGTTCTTGTGTCCAGAAAAGTTTCTGTGACAAAAAGCGGCATACCGACGGCATGCTACGGCATACCGGCGGTATACCGTTTTCGTGTCCAGAAAAGTTTCTGTGACATAAGCGGCATACCGACGGCATGCTTCGGCATACCGGCGGCATACCGCTTTCTGTGTCCAGAAAGTTGCTGTCTCGAATTGTCGGCATACCGACGGCATGCTACGGCATACCGGCGGCATGCCGTTTCCTAGCAACACAATAGATGCTGTGATTTATTGTCGGCATACCGACGGTACGCTACGGCATACCGGCGGCATGCCGTTCTTATAGCTCAAAACTTTCTGTGACTTTAGTCGGCATACCGACGGTATGCTCCGGCATACCGGCGGTATACCGAATTTCGAATAATCTGCTTTTCGATTTGGTCTGACATGCATTAATGGCCGCATTTAATGCTCTTAAACGGTCATAAATATGACCGTTACTATTTGGCTGGCATACCGGCGGTATGCCGCGGCATACCGACGGCATGCCGGTCTGCGTACACTCAGAAGCATTAAATGCCACCCACTCTTGGTTTTCTTATAAAAGAAAGCTCTCTCTCTTGAGCTTCCTCACCAACTCTTCCATAAATTTTCCAACAACCAAGAGCTCCACCATTAATACTCTCTCAAAGCTTTTCATTGTCATCCTCTCCCAAAGTGCTAGAGTATTAAAGAGTTGTACATTTCGATCTTCACGTGTTAGAAGATCAGCAAGTTCTCATTCTTTTGTTTGAAGTTGGCGAGCCTTCGTAAGAAAACTCGTGTGTAGAAGTTGGCGAGTCTTCGGATCCAAACTCGTGTTGAAGTTGGCGAGTTCTTCGGATCCAAAACTCGTGTGTACTATTTGCATAATAGTGGATTAAAGCCGGAGAGAGTTCCGGGACTGGATTGCCTCAAAAGAGGATACCAGGATACATCCTTGCGTTTGCGTTTGATCTTTCTACTATTTACTCTTTATTGCATCATTTGTTATAGTTTATTTTTTTTCCCTATTCACCCCCCCTCTAGGGTTCTACAATTGGTATCAGAGCTTTGTTCTCTTGATTTGGATTTACACCCTTGAGTGATCCATGGCCTCTAACCCTAGCATCAACACGTTTCACAATGAGGGACACTCCACAAATAGGCCTCCCCTATTTGATGGTACCAACTATAACTATTGGAAGATTAGGATGGGCATTTATCTCAAGTCCATAGATTTCGATTTATGGGATTGCGTGATAAATGGCATCCCTACTCCTTCCAGAGCTATAGAGGATATGCTTCTGACACCCTTCGGGAAACACTCACTGAAAACATCAAGAAGCTTGCTTGTCGAGATGCCAAGGCAATGAACGCTCTTTACTGTGCTCTCGACAGTAGTGAATTCAATCGAATCTCTACTTGCAAGACTTCCAATAAAATTTGGAAGTTGCTTGAAGTTACACACGAGGGGACTTCACAAGTGAAGGAATCTAAGATCAGTAGACTCACGCAAGAATATGAGTCTTTTAAAATGAAGCATGATGAATCTATTGCTAGCATGTTTACTCGCTTTGGTGATATTATTAACCCTCTCTCTCTCTTGGAAAGGAATATCCCGCTCATGAAAAGATAAGGAAGATTCTTAGAGGTTTGACGAAAGCTTGGAGTCCTAAAGCTACCGCAATCATTGAGGGGAACGATCTTACCGTCATGAACCTAGAGACCCTCATGGGTAAGCTGATGACTCACGAGCTTGACATGAAGGATCAAGAGGAATCCTCCATTCAAGAGAAGGAGAAGGAGAAGACCAAAGAAAAGGAGAAGACTCTTGCTCTCAAAGCTTCAAGGTCCTACTCCAAGGATAGCTCCGACGACAATGAGTCGGACAACGATGAAGAAATAGCTCTCACAGCTAAGCACTTTAGGAAGTTCTTAAAGTTTAACAAGGCCAACCGCTCTAGACGGGACAATGAAGATGACCCGGCATGCTATCAATGCAGAAGACCCGGACACATCAAGAGGGATTGTCCGATGGTACGAAAAGATTCAAGCAAGTACGAGAAGCCAAGCAAGGGAAGCTCGTCCTCCAGAAAGTTCGCCAACACTAGCATTTGGTGTGAAAGCGACGCAAGCGACTCCGACAATGACAAGGAGTGCAAAACAATGCCAACGTTTGTCTCATGGCAACCGATGAGGTACTTGATGATTTTTCCTTAAACACTCTTACCTATGATGATTTGGAGAAAGCCATTCTTGAGTTACATGAAGAACACAAAGGTGTTCGGAATAAATACAAGAAATCTCTTAAGGAGGTCGAGGCTCTTCAACTTGAAGTAGAGAGGCTCTCAAGCATCATTAGTGATGTGAAGGGAAATCTCCTATTTCCGACACGGATGAAGTGGAGTTTGAGACTAAAACTTCAAGAATCTCTTGACATCAAGAAAAAGGATGATGAGATTCAATCCATGAGAAGCTCTTATGAGTTTGCCATGCGCAAATGTCAAGATGCTAATAGAAGAGAATATTCCACTTCTATTAAGTATAATGATCTTCTTACACGGAGTAAGAATTCTAGTAATAAGAATTCCACTCACATGCATGCTCCTAGACCTCCCCACACTCATCACAATGCTAGGCATAACCATTACATGAACACTACACACAACTCCTCTTCTAACACTAAAAGGACCTTTTGTTAAAAAGAAAACTCCTCATCATGCATTTTTCTATCATCATAACACTCATGGTAGAACATCTCACACTAGAGACTACATATGCACAACACTCACACTTCTTCTTTTAGATCTTCCTTAATGTGCAATTATTGTGGGTTGCTTGGTCATACTTCTAATTTTTGTTATACAAGAAAACAAGTTGACATGAGAGTTCTTAAATGGGTTCCTAAGACTAACACTCAAGGACCCATAAGATCATGGGTACCAAAATGTTCATCTTCAACTTATGTTGTAGGTGACGAATCCTTCTCATGCTAGAAGCAAGTGGATTCTCGATAGCGGTTGTTCACGGCACATGACCGGTGATGCTTCACTTTTTACAACGCTATCGATGAAGAAGGAAGGACATGTCTCCTTCGGTAACAATCTAAAAGGTTATATTATTGGAAATGGTAATATCGGTTCTCCTCCTTATCCTTGTATTAATAATGTATGTCTTGTTACTAATCTTAAGCATAACCTCCTTAGTATTAGCCATCTCACCGATAATGGCTATGATATCAAGTTTGTTAAACTCAAATGCTACATTACCGATAGCTCCAATGGAACTATTGTGTATGAAGGCATTAGAGAAAACAATATTTATGTTCTTTATCTTGTTGAAGGTACTAACAATGACAGGTGCCTAGTTGCAAAGAACGATGAGAGTTGGCTTTGGCACATGAGGCTTGGACACGCTAACATGGATACCATCTCTCGCCTCGCCTCCAAGAAGCTTGTACGAGGACTTCCTAGCATCCCCTTCAAGAAGGATATGGTTTGTGAAGAATGCGAGAAAAGTAAGTTGACCAAGTCATCTTTCAAATCCATCAACTCTGTGAGTACCACAAGACCCCTTCAACTTATTCATATGGATCTTTTCGGGCCTAGTAGAGTAGCTAGCCTTGGTGGCAAACTCTATGCCTTTGTTTTAGTTGATGATTTTTCAAGATTTACTTGGGTTATTTTTCTTGCTTGCAAAAGTGATACTTTTCGTGAATTTGTTGCTTTTTGTAAACGTGTTCAAAATGAGAAAGGCTTTTCTATTAACAAAATTAGGAGTGATCATGGAGGTGAATTTGATAATGTTGATTTCAAAAGATTTTGTGAAAAGAATGGTTTTGGACATGATTTTGCTTGTCCCCGTACTCCTCAACAAAATGGTGTTGTGGAGAGAAAGAATAGAACCCTTGGCGATATGGCCCGGGTCATGTTAAACCAATATAAGCTCCCTCAATATTTTGGGCGGAAGCCGTCAATACGGCATGTCATGTAATTAATAGGGTCTTAATTAGACCTATTACTAAGAAGACTCCTTATGAGCTTTGGTTTAACAAAATTCCTTCTATTGAATATTTCAAGGTTTTTGGTTGCAATTGTTTTATTTTGAATACCAAGGATAACCTAGGCAAGTTTGAAGAAAAAGCCTATGAAGGAATATTCCTTGGATACTCTACTCATAGCAAAGGTTTTCGTGTTTTTAATAAAAGAAGTCTTGTTGTCGAAGAGTCAATCAATGTCTCTTTTAATGAACTCAACTCTTCTACATTCTCCTCCTCCGAGGATATTGATGACATCTCGTTTGGATTGGAGAACTCCTCTATTGAGGATCGTCCTTCTTCATCTAACAATGAAGTTGTGACCCCATCAAAAGAGTCTCCTCCTCTCGAGCCTCCTCCAAAGGATCTCCCAAGAGAATGGAGATTTGTCACCAATCATCCTAAGGAGCTCATCATTGGGGATCCTTCCTCAAGTGTTAGCACAAGATCCGCCACTCGTGATCTTTGTGCCAATGTGGCTTTTATCTCTCAAGTAGAGCCTAAAAATGTTAATGATGCTTTTCTCGATGAATTTTGGATGATAGCTATGCAAGAGGAGCTTAATCAATTTGAGCGAAGCAAGGTTTGGGAACTTGTCCCAAAACCTAGCAATCATCCCATTATTGGAACTAAATGGGTGTTTCGCAACAAGCTAAATGAAGATGGGTTAGTGACTCGTAACAAAGCCCGATTGGTTGCCCAAGGCTATAACCAAGAGGAAGGCATTGACTACGACGAAACCTATGCTCCGGTTGCACGTCTTGAATCCATTCGTATGCTTTGTGCCTTTGCTTGTTTTAATGACTTTAAGCTATTTCAAATGGATGTTAAGAGTGCTTTTCTTAATGGTATTATTAAGGAGGAAGTTTATGTTAAACAACCTCCCGGTTTTGAAGATTTTCAATTTCCTGACCACGTTTTCAAACTTCATAAAGCCCTTTATGGCCTCAAACAAGCTCCACGTGCTTGGTATGAGCGTCTTAGCTCTTTTCTTGTTTCTCACAATTTTTCAAAGGGAAAAGTTGACACCACACTTTTTATTAAATCCCATGATGGGACTCTCTTATTGGTTCAAATTTATGTTGATGATATTATTTTTGGTTCTACTAACAACACACTTTGTGTAGAATTTGCCAAAGTTATGCAGGAAGAGTTTGAAATGAGTATGATGGGAGAACTCTCCTTCTTCTTGGGGTTACAAATCAAGCAAGGACCTAAAGGAACCTTCATCAATCAAGCAAAATATACAAGGGACCTCCTCAAGCGTTTCGACCTTGACTCATCCAAATCAATGAGGACCCCTATGGCTACAACGACCAAGCTTGACAATGATGAAGATGGCACATCGGTCGACATTCGTAAGTATAGAGGTATGATCGGTAGCTTACTTTATTTAACGGCTAGCCGTCCGGATATCATGTTTAGTGTCTGTTTGTGTGCACGATATCAAGCCAATCCAAAGGAATCACATTTGAGTGCCGTCAAGCGCATTTTTCGTTATCTCAAAGGCACCATTAACATGGGTCTTTGGTATCCGAAATCCTCATCCTTTGAGCTTCACGGCTTTTCGGATGCGGATTTTGCCGGATGCAAGATTGACCGAAAAAGCACTAGTGGCACATGTCAATTCCTCGGGAAGTCCTTGGTATCGTGGTTTAGTAAGAAGCAAAACTCTGTCGCTCTCTCAACCACTGAGGCAGAGTATATTGCGGCTGGTTGTTGTTGTGCACAAATTCTTTGGATGTCACAAACACTTTTAGATTATGGTATTTCTCATTCTTGCACCCCTATTAAATGTGATAACACTAGCTCTATCAATCTCACGAAAAACCCGATTTGTCACTCACGCACGAAGCACATTGAAATTAGACACCATTTTCTTCGTGACCATCAACAAAAAGGAGATATCCATCTTGAATTTATTGATACTACCTATCAATTAGCCGACATCTTCACTAAGCCCCTCCCGGAAGATCGCTTCTCTTTCCTTTGCCGTGAATTGGGCATTTTATCCTTTGATCCATAGTCTCTTTTGTCCGGCACACCGACGGTATACTACGGTATACCGGCGGCATGCCGTTTTTCGTAGCAGAATTAGGTTCTGTCTCGTTTTCCGGCATACCGTCGGTATACATCGGCATACCGCCGGCATGCCGTTTTTCGAAACAGAATTATGTTCGTTTCGTTTTTCGGCATACCGTCGGTATACGTCGGCATTCCGTCGGCATGCCGGATGACGGCGGAAATAATTCCTGAGATAAGCTGCGGGCCCACTATTTTATCTCTCCTCCTTTATTCCTTCCATCCTTCCTTTAATCCATCAAATCCCTCATTAATTACCCATCTCCTCAACTCCCCTCCTATTAATTACCCTTCTTATCACCTTTCCCCTTTTCTCTCCTCTTTTTACTCCACACATCAATTCACCCCATCACCCTTTCAACTACCCCATCACCCTTCCTCTTTAACCGTTCCCTCCTCCACCCTTTTTCAAACTCAACTCTTCATATCCCCCCTCTTCTTTAAAAACCCTCCTTCTTCCTTCTCCTCCACTACTACTTCTTCCTCTCACACCAAAGCCCAAAATCCTTCTTCATGGCCAACCCTAAGCGCCCCCGATCCTCTTCCTCCTCTTTCAACCCTTTCGTCCCGGTGGCGCTACCCTCCGGCTTTGACCAACGCGTTTTCTCCAACGCTTTGGCGGCTGAGCTTTGGTTCCAGCACTTCGTCAACCAGAACGTGTTCAAAGGACGGGCTATCAACTGGAACCTCTTCCCCGGTCACGTCCCGTTGTTTGACGATGCCGGTCTATCCTCCCTTCTTAGGCGGCAAATTCCGGTCTACTCTGCTGCTGTCCGCCTTTTCTACTGCAACATGCGAGGGGATGACGACGACCCTACCGCCATCCAATCCATGGTCAATGACCGCCACTTCCGTCTCACATCCAAGGAAGTGGGGGCCATCTTGGGCGTCCCAGACAGAGGGGATGCGTTACCTCTTTTGGGTGCTCTCACCTCATGCGGCGTCTCCTTTCGACGACTTCTGCCGTATCATCTGTAAGGGTCCCAACCCTCCTGCCATTCCGGCCCTCTCAGCCCAGCTGGAGCCATTCTACTACGAGCTCCATCGTATCGTGTGCCACACTCTGTTCCCAAAGGGCGGGAACTATGACGCAATCACCGGTGATGCTCTTGTCCTCATGTATCATCTCTATGCCCGGAAGCGTTTTTCCTTCCCAAAGACTCTGCTTTTGCAATTCCGGCGTACCTTGCCATCCGGGAAGCAGAACCTCTACTATGGCTCTTTCATCACCTTGCTTATGGAGGCCAAACAAGTTGACTTGTCTCTCTGCTCCTCGGATGGGGTCCCCTCATTTCTTGCTGTTTCCCGTACCCTAGCTGGCGCCTCTTCTTCCCGTGCTTCTCTTCCCAAGAGCAACCGGGTTCCACTCCTGCTGCCCCTGCATCTACCCTCCATCTACGGGCCGCTATATGCCACTTACTCAGCACCACTTTGATCTGAGGATGGCCCAGGCGGAGGAGCAGATGCGGACCCACACTCGTGGACTTGGCGCCCTCATCCAGTCTCGCTTCCACGATCAGGGCTACTTCATCCAGCGCACTCTCCAAGACCGGGATGCCTTTCTGGATCTTAATCTTCAGGATCCCATGTACACGGCCCCGCGTTTCTCTGACCCCAATGCCTATGGGTTTATGTACCCGGACGGCATTGATCCTTTTGGCGCCCTCCAGCAGGCTCAGGATGATGGTGATGATGATCCGGCAGAGGATTAGGGATGGTTTTCCTTTGGTGATGGTTACGGTGTTTTAGTGGCTCTAGTTTTTATGTGTGTTTTCTGTTTGTTGTCTTTAGTGGTCCTTCGGGGACCGGTCTATGGTTGTTTTTTTTCAGTGTTTGCTGTCCTTCGGGGACATTATTTGTTGTCTTTGGTGTCCGACTCTCATGATGGAGAGTCTTTTATCTTTTTGCTGTATGGATCAAGCATGTATTATCGTTCTTACTTCAATATATTCCTGCATGCTTTTATCTCTACTCTCTTTTTTATGCACTGTCTCCTTTAGTTATCCCCATTTTTTGACTAAGTGACAAAGGGGGAGAAATCGTATTGAGGGGGAGCTGTCTACCTACGGGGGAGCTACTCCCTGAAGATGCTATCTCTCTATTTTGTCAATTATCAAAATGGGGGAGTTTGTTGGCACATTTTATTTTGAGTAATTAACAGCATCTTCGTAGTTTAGTCTTCTGTTCTTCAGATACTCAGAAGATGCACTACATGGAGTTATTCACTTCAAGAGCTTCCTCCTTCGTCCTGAAGACCGTAGCAGTTACCGGCGTTCCCTACATTTAGTCGGCATCTTCCTGCTTAGAGTCTTCGTGTCTGTACTGGTCTAGGTATTTCTGTAAAACACTAAAGGATGGATGATAACTTAAAGCACAAATCGAAAATCAAGTAATTCAGAGCGGCATACCGGCGGTATGCTCCGGCATACCGGCGGTATACCGTTCTTGTGTCCAGAAAAGTTTCTGTGACAAAAAGCGGCATACCGACGGCATGCTACGGCATACCGGCGGTATACCGTTTTCGTGTCCAGAAAAGTTTCTGTGACAATAAGCGGCATACCGACGGCATGCTTCGGCATACCGGCGGCATACCGCTTTCTGTGTCCAGAAAGTTGCTGTCTCGAATTGTCGGCATACCGACGGCATGCTGCGGCATACCGGCGGCATGCCGTTTCCTAGCAACACAATAGATGCTGTGATTTATTGTCGGCATACCGACGGTACGCTACGGCATACCGGGGCATGCCGTTTCTTATAGCTCTAAAACTTTCTGTGACTTTAGTCGGCATACCGACGGTATGCTCCGGCATACCGGCGGTATACCGAATTTCGAATAATCTGCTTTTCGATTTGGTCTGACATGCATTAATGGCCGCATTTAATGCTCTTGAACGGTCATAAATATGACCGTTACTATTTGGCCGGCATACCGGCGGTATGCCGCGGCATACCGACGGCATGCCGGTCTGCGTACACTCAGAAGCATTAAATGCCACCCACTCTTGGTTTTCTTATAAAAGGAAGCTCTCTCTCTCTTGAGCTTCTCACCAACTCTTCCATAAATTTTCCAACAACCAAGAGCTCCACCATTAATACTCTCTCAAAGCTTTTCATTGTCATCCTCTCCCAAAGTGCTAGAGTATTAAAGAGTTGTACATTTCGATCTTCACGTGTTAGAAGATCAGCAAGTTCTCTCTTTTGTTTGAAGTTGGCGAGCCTTCGTAAGAAAACTCGTGTGTAGAAGTTGGCGAGTCTTCGGATCCAAACTCGTGTTGAAGTTGGCGAGTTCTTCGGATCCAAACTCGTGTGTACTATTTGCATAATAGTGGATTAAAGCCGGAGAGAGTTCCGGGACTGGATTGCCTCAAAAGAGGATACCAGGATACATCCTTGCGTTTGCGTTTGATCTTTCTACTATTTACTCTTTATTGCATCATTTGTTATAGTTTATTTTTTTTCCCTATTCACCCCCCCCTCTAGGGTTCTACATATCTTACTACAGTGTGTCTGCTATATCATGCTTTTTTTCTTTTCTTGCTGGGAGCATTCAGTAGTAACAAACAGGTAACCGGACTTAGAATTCTCATTGCATCTTGTTAGTAATCAGGTCTGTGATAACCCTAGTTAGTTAAAGTAGTAAGCCGTAGTACTTGCTTGGCCGTGATTGATTGGATGGAGTCTAGTCCCTCTTGTCCTGTCCTGATCCTGTGCAAGGTCATGACATGACATGATTACTCATGCTTTACCTTAATCATGTTTAATTGCAAGTCTTGAATTCGCGTATTTTATCTTGCCGATAAATGGTAGGAGAAACCAAGTTCCGTTCAGACGAAGGGTTACAACCCCGGTCCTTGTTTGGTTTACGGGTTGTAACCTGGCTATCTGAATAGTCCCATGGTCATCTCATCGTATATCATCCTGTCATGCCTTTCCATATGTTCTGTCTTTTATCGATTCTGTACAAGATTTGTCTTTTATATCTAACTATCATGCCTTTTTCTTAAATTACTGTCTTTTATTATGTAATTATTATTGTGCTGATTGCTGGCTTTTGTTCTTATTTCGTGGCCTCCTTTTTGGTACTTGCACTTTCTGGGGTCTGACCCAGCTGGTTTTGTATGGCCATACCGGAGCAGCAGCAAAGAATCTACCTGCTTTCCAGCCCGATGGTGAACACTAGACGGAACCCGGGCAACGAGTGGGTTTTTCTCTTTTGTTTCTTCTACTGTATTGTTAACTGATATTCTTTTGAGGCGTTTAGCCGACGAGCACTTGTTAGCTCGATGCACTTTATTTTTGTCTGCCTACGGGCTGTAATCATGATTGGCAACTCGAGGTTGATTATGTATGACTTAACTCTTGCTAGTCCTTACATTTTGTACGACTAGCTTCATGATCATCTGGATATGTAATGTTTGGGGCGCCTTACAATTGTATATTTGGTGGTCTGATATCTTGTTACTATTATTACTTATTGAGATTGAGACAATAGCTTGATTTGACCCTAAGAGACTGATGGTTTGTAGCGTACCCTCACATAGCTAGACAGCCGTGACCGTATAGCGGGATGGTTGCCGTTCCGTTATACTGGCTGTGCACGTCCCCGTTCTTCAGTATTCTGGTTCTGGGGCATGACACATTGAGTTGTCACTTCCTCGTCGGAGGAGAAAGTCGTCCCCAGCAGAGTCACAATTTTGTTTGTAAAAACAAAAGTTGATCTTTATTTCAACAAACTTTGTAAGAAGATTACAAGAATTCTGGGAAAGTACAACTATAGGAATTCGATCTGAATGACGATCGCTTTATTCCTTGGACGATGTGAACTTTGAAGTCGATAGCCTCTGAAGATTGCAGCAACACTTTGGCAAGAACTCCTGATCTCTGGTGATGATTCTGATCTCTATGTGTGTGTATGTGTTAATGAAGGCTTGAAACTCTATTTATAGAGTTCTGGAAATAACTAACTTTTAGTTATTCTGACTTGCACAGGATGGATTGTGCAGACTTTAGCTTGTGCTGGGATGAACTGCGCAAGCAGTTACTCGATCGTGGACCATCTGTATGTGACGCGTGTCATTGTTTGATTGAAATGTGCTTGATCGTGTACAGACGGTTGCCACATGGTGAGTAATTGATGGCATGAAGGCCACGTGTACATTGTCAGTTTTCTTGATGAAGTGTGCCACCTGAATTGCGCTGGCTTCATATTGCGCTGGGATGGACCGCACTGTAAAGAGTCTGGCCGATTGTGCTGCATGTACAGCTGTCCTCGAGCGCAGTGCTGCACGATAAATAAACAGTTTCCTCGTTCTCTGTGCTGTCAGTTGTCAGAAGATCTGATTCTCTGTCAGGTAATGATGACAGGGCCACGTCAGCTTGCGCACTTGGATAAGTGCGCAGTTCAGCCTGCGCAATCGAGATGGTGCGCAATCTGATTCCTGTGCAGTTCACTTGAAGGATGCATAACTTGATTTTCATGACTTCTTTGATGGGTACAACTTGATTTTTAGGACCTACAATTATTCCTGTGGATGAGATTTAGTTTACCCTGTGAATGTAGATTGTCGTGACTTGTATTTAGACAGCGTACCACCGCCGACACTGCGGCGTAGGCTGGGCTTGGACACGCTTCGTATCCGAAAAGCGGGTGCGGGTCGTGACATAGTTGGGAAGGGGAAGGATGGGCTCTGACGAGTTGGATTGGTCCTTTTGGAGAGGTGAGGTCTTGCGTGTGACTGGTTTCTTCATTTCCGGGTGGGCTCTGTAGCAGTGCCTGGTATGATGTCCTCTGAGCTGACAATATTGGCAGTAGATAATGCTATTGTCATATACCAGAGCCTGGGAGTGCGGTCTGCCGCCGAGTTGGAGCTCTATTTGTTTTGGGGGATCTGATGATAGATCTAGTTCCAAGCAGATTCTGGCGAAGTGACCTTTGGCGAGGCTTCAGGTCTCTTTGGCGATGGCCACTAGGGTTCCAAATGAGCTGGCTATCCTTTTGAGTGCCGGTGGAGCGAAGCATACTAGAGACAAGTTGGGGAGGGTGATCTATGTCGACATAATGGTCGATTCGACTTTGGGGTCGAAGTTGGGGGTCCATTTGACAATTTTAACACTATAAGAACCAATTATGGTGGTGCCTTTCGCCCAAACTTTGGAGTAGTCTGCCGCAGAAGAGAGGAGCAGGTAACAGTATTTTGGGTCTAACGGTGCCACCTGAAAGGCCGAAGTTATCCCCCAGCCGAGATGGTTTTGCGGACAGTGGAGATTTTGGGTAGCCCACCTGGAACTTCAAGACAAAGGTTTTTGCGAAGCTGCTGGCGAGAGAGGAAATCTCTTCTTAGGAGAAGGAAATCTAGATGTTCTGACCTTCTGTAGGGGCCTGGAACTCTATGTCCCATAGCTCTACGTCCTCCCATTGGGGATCCAGATGAGCTAAGCGATCCGGTCTCAGGACATCCGCGAAAGAAACTGGCTGAGCTACCCTGCCTGCGAGACGAGTAGGGGGCACTGTGGATGGAACGAGTTGTCGGGTGGCAGCTGCGAGGGTGGGCTGTAAGCGCGCCACTCTGGGAGTTGGTGCCCTCCGCTAAGGAGCCGACAATGAAGGAAGGGGGCTTACGTATGCGGCCAAAGGAGGAGGCGCATAGGGGGTCGCACCCGGGGGAGGCGCACGAGGGGTGTGCCTAGTAGAGGGCACATGGCTCGGCTCCCGCAGGGCACAGGCAGTGGGTCCAGGAGGCGCATGGTCTCTCAAAGATGGTCTGAGTCCCGAGACCCTTGAAGCGGGCATGGGAGGCCCTGAGCCCGGGCTGTGGGGCGCATGACTGCCCACAGGGAGGAGGGGCGCATGGTCAAGCCTGGCTGCAGCGCCAAGGCTAGATAGGGGTGGAACATAGTAACTAGGGGCAGAGTGGGCGCATGCCCTGTCTACGAGGACGTGGGCGCATCATCCGATCTCCGTGGATCCCTAGGAGGGAAGAAAGGACGCTGAAGCCGAATTCGAATTCGAATTCAAAAATGAGGATGGACGGGAAGCTGCGTTCGAAGGACGGGAGGGCTCGCCTATCGAGCGTCCTTGGCGAAGCCAACGAATGGGGAAGGCTGCTCCATGTGCGGTCGGAGTGGCCGGGGGATGGCCGGGGGGCCAGCAGAGCTTGCGCGCGATCCCGGCGCCTGCGACGCCAACAAGAGCCAGTTGCTCCTGCGTCCAGACCGGAAGCGGGCGATCGAGGTGAGGAGGACCCCGAGAGGAAGGAGCGGCTGGGAGCCCGGCGGAGACAGAAAGGCGGTGTCGCTGCCGGGGAAGGTACAGATGGCGGAAGAAAAAGGTGGACGGACCCCGCTGCCGTCGACGACGAGAAGAGCGGGCAGGCCCGTAGAGGGACGCACCGCTGTGGGGAGGACCTACAGCGGGAGGCGGTCGTCGAGAGACCTCCGGGAGGGGGAGGAGGGAGGCGGAGGCGAGGGGAGCTTCGAGAGGGGGAGGAGGGGAGGGTGTGGGCCGTCGGCGTGAGGCAGACAGTCCGACGGATGGGAGGGAAGCTCCTGGAGAGGGGGAGGGGAGACATTCATGATATATATATATATATATATATATATATATATATATATATATATATATTATAATATATATACGGTGTTGAGAGTTGCTCCACCGAAGGCATCGGCGTGCCCGGGATATACATTGCGTGGTTCCGGTGTTGAGGCTTGCTCCACCGAAGGGGTCGAAGCACCCATATTTTTATTTCTTGTGTTTGCTTGTATCGAAATTATTTCAGATCAGTAAATACATAGGAGACTCTGCCGAAATTTTTGAGAATTTCCAGATTTAGTCATTTTTCGGAAATCCGGGCTCTTATATATATATTTATATATATATATATTTATATATATATATATACGGTGTTGAGAGTTGCTCCACCGAAGGCATCGGCGTGCCCGGGATATACATTGCGTGGTTCCGGTGTTGAGGCTTGCTCCACCGAAGGGGTCGAAGCACCCATATTTTATTTCTTGTGTTTGCTTGTATCGAAATTATTTCAGATCAGTAAATACATAGGAGACTCTGCCGAAATTTTTGAGAATTTCCAGATTTAGTCATTTTTCGGAAATCCGGGCTCTTTTAGAAATTTTGACTTAAGTTCTAGATCTTGGAACCATCCATCTCCGATCTATAACATCGGGAGGATTCTTGAAAATCATTGTCCAAATAGATACTTTGGAACTTCCTTGGTTTCAGTACGTTCCTGGACTTTATTAGTTTCGGAAAGGACGAAACTATTACTTGAATTCAACTTGACTTTTAAGACTCCTGTTTAAGGGATAATTTTTATTAGAATCTGAATGTCGAGAATAGGTTGCATTGGGATGGGAGAGAAACCACTGGATCACACCCGACTGACTTCTTTGTAATATAAATTTTGATTTTTCATACTGATCAGTCCCTGAATCGGTGTTCGTGCGACCGTGCGAATATCCGGGGTGAGGCTTAGCTCATCTTCCTGATTGCAATTGAACATCCAGGCCCTGAGTTTCAGCTTAGCTATTCATTGCACATACCCTGAGTTTCAGCTCAGAATACTTGTTAATTCATTAGACATCCTGGCCCTGAGTTCAGCTCAGCTATCTAATGAATGGATTTGATATTCTTGTGAGCATGTTAGAACTATCTAATTTATTAGACATGTAAGCATGTGAGGTAACTGGGACATGTGAGCATGTCAGAACTATATAGAACGACAATGGATAAGATGACTTAGAAACTATTCTGGAACCTAAGTTACAACCTATAAACTAAACAAGGACCGGGATTGTAACCCTTCTCCTGAACAGAACTTAGTCTCTAATCATTGTACAGCCTAAGGATCATGTATAGAGTGAGTAATGAATAGGACAACAAATGACAAGATAACTAAGAAACTAATCCGGAACCCAAGTTACAACCCGTAAACCAAATAAGGACCGGGGTTGTAATCTTTCTCATGAACAGAACTTAATCTCTAATCATTTATCGACAAAAGTAAAGCATAACAATAATGTACTGAAATAAACATACGGACACTGCCTAGACAAAACTAGCCTGGACTGGACTGGACTATATCCATCAATCACGGCCAAGCAATGAGTACGGCTTGATACTTTAACTAACTAGGGTTATCACAAGCCTAGTTACTAACAAGATGCAATGAGATGTTCCCACGGTCACAAGTCCTGCAGACTATCCAGGTCATCCAGGCAAAAATTACAAGAGAATTATAGTGGATACATTGCCCAGAAAACAATGTATCCCACATACATACAATAGTGGGTACATCGCCCAGGAGACAAATGTACCCTTAAGAGAGTTATTAGGTAGCTTGAATGGTGCAATACATGACAGTATGTTGTAAATGCGCCCTACTCGTCGGCAGGCTACAAGTCCACTGTAGGCGCCCAGATAACGGGATCATCTGTAACTGGAAAATCTCTCTATATGAACTACTTGATCAATCTAGTCATTAATCTAGTCAGATTCGTTATGAATTCCTGACCGTGGTAACCAAAAATTCATATCCTAGACATGATGCAGACGAGACATGTAGCTTGTTCACGCATACATAATAAATTCAACCACGGTGTCCAGAAAAGAGTTATCTTAGCAAAAGAGGAATAGTCGTCGCAACAGCATCTTGGTTACACATGTCATATTTAGGGTTACTTGTCATGTTAAAAGTACTTGTCGGAAGTGCACCTCGATGGGCCACTATCATGTAAAGCAAAGAAGTGACCTGTAACATAAGTGCACCACAACGGGCCACTATCTAGATTAAGCAAAGAAGTGACGTGTAACATGAGTGCACCACAACGGACCACTATCTAGACAAAGATGAGACATGTAACGTTAGTGCACCACAACGGGCCACTTTTATGTAAGCAAATTATAGACGTAAGGATAGTACGTAAGAAAGATCTTGATAAAATGGCGCAACATAACATATGAGAAAGAATAGATAAAAGTAGCTACTTGGCATAAAACAATAATTAAATCTGTGCTAGTGTTGACTGTATAAAGGGTTACAATCATTCTCTAACTGTACAAGATCATCAAATCATGTTAAGAAATTCATTTGTTAAAGAAATATCAGGTACGGCCAAGTGCAGAAAATATGACAAAAGATCAAGAACTATGATTGAAATTATCAATCGCATATGAACTCTAATTAAGGTAAAACAAGAAGATTTTCAAAGCCAAGACAAAGACCTACAACTTTCATGTTTGAGATTTTTCCAGATTCTAACTACAAAACAGGTTAAACAGTCAAAAACGGTCAAAACAGCCATGCTAAGATCGGGTCAAAGCTCAGGGTACACACATATAACAAGACATATAAACTATTGCAAGAAAGGAGATGCATGGGGATAGGTGCACCACAAGGGTGCCTAGGCAAGCTGGGCGCCAGGGCCTGGAGGGCGCCTAGGCATGAATAGGCAACAAGGCCAGGATGGCGCCTAAGTAAGCGGCAGACCAAGATGGCACTAGACTCGTAGGGACGCCAGGGCCAAGGTGGCGCCTAGGCACTGATGGGTTCTGGGGCCAAGAGGGTGCATGGCCGAAGTAGGCGCATGGCCAGAGAGGCTTCTGGGCACCAATGAGCACTAGGGCTAAAGTGGCGCCTAGGCATGCATGGGCGCCAGGGTCGGAGAGACGCATCATAGTGTGTCAAGCCCCGCTCCCGTAGGAGCGATCGTCCTTGCTAAGGCGTTATGCCGTATGAGCCTAGATTGCGCTCACGCAGGGCAGGCCCATAATGGCCGATTACAAGCTAAGCGACGGGGGTCATCGCACAGAAGTTCCAAGCAGAAATATTGAATGGTCAGCAGCATAAATTCGAAGCAAAACGTAAGTCATACAAAATACTCTTTATTGATATTAAACAAAGATTACAATGTAGGCACGAGGCCAAATTACAAGTCTCTCAAGCTCACTTTTCTCTCATATTACAAGTCACTCTGCTCTCTCTCATTTTTCAGTACAAGCTTCAAGCGACGAGTGACAGATTCTTCGGAATGGCGATGTCCATACATTATGTCCCATATAAGTTCTGACTCTATGCAGCCACACGCCTCAAAATATCGAAGAACTTCGTGCCTCGATGTTAGACTCGTCTCAGAGTATCAGTATTTATATACGTATATGTATTTTGTAGTATATTTTGTATTTTTGGTTTTCTTAACGCTTTAAAATTTTCTAACTTATAGTTTTTCTCCTTGGCCGGCATACCGTCAGTATACCGGTGTATACCGATGGCATACCGTCCGAACAGATTTTCTATATTTTAGATATTTTTTATTTCAGATATTTTGATGAATAGTATTTTTGATTTTCGTGAATAGTGTTTTAGATACTTTGATGAATAGTGTTTAGATTTTTGTGAACAGTGTAGATGCACCCTATTATCCATTAAATATTTGGTTTTGTTTGGATGGCCACGATTGACTTAGATTTTGACGTGGATCACGATCCAACAGTCATGATTAATTCCTCCTTCTATATATACACTTTCACTTTCTCTCTCCTCTCTTTTCATTCTTTTCACTCCCTCTTTATTTTTTCTTCTCTTCTCTCCCCCTTGGAGCTTGCCAAGAGCTTGGCCTTGAGGCCTTGGGTGTGGTGTCTAACCCCCCTAGGAGGAGGAGTAGATGATTAGGCTTGCTAGAGAACCTAGGCAAGTACATCTTGCCAAAAAAATTTGAACCATGTTATTTTGTTGTCATTTTTGTTTTTCTAGAGTTAAATGCTTAGAATTGTCCTAAACTCATTTTGTTAAATATGTTTTTTATGATTTTCATCTATATGCATGTTTCTAAAATTGGTTTAGACAAGGTCTTGATTCTCTGTTAAAATCCAACATCGACTTAGTAGAAACTCGGTATCAAGAGTGATACTGGGGTTACCATCATGGATCTTGGTAACATATGCATATATGAGGCCCTCACCTAGTTTGTATACCATGGATTTTGAGTTTGGTGGAAATCGGAACCAGTTTCGGAATCCCGAGAACCTATTTTTGGAGTATTTTGAGGTATTGATCCATCAAATATTTTATTTGTGAAAACTAACACTTCCATGTTGTAGAGAATTCAATTCTATGCAATTTTAACTTTTGAAAATCCGAATTTTGATTTAAAATAAAGTTTTATGGCCAAAACAAGTTTTGACAAAATCTGGGACTTTATTGCTGTCTAGATAATCGAAATTCTGATGGAATTCTGAAGTATACCTACGGTACGCCAATTTTCTGTCCAGAAACTTTCTGTCTTTGGCCGAAATACCGTCGGTATACCATCGGTATACCAAATTTGGCTGTAGGCTATTTGTCTATTTTTTCCTATTTCTGTCCGTTTTTGTCCGTTTTTTATATTTTCTTCAATTGTAATGAATTTCTAACATGAGTAGATGATCTTGCATAGTTAGAGAATGATTGTACACTCTATATTTACTTAACACTAGCACTTATACTTACTTTTATTGATTCCATCTCACATGCCAAGATATGTCCTTCCTCTCGATTCTTTCTTATATGTCACGATATGTCCTTTCTTTCGAGTCCTTATATGCTATGATTGTGTTGCCATGCCTTCCCGAATTTATTGTACCTTAAAGTCTATGTCATGTCCAGTACCTACTTGATAGTGACCCATCGTGGTGCACTCTTGAACATGTCTTTTCCTAGCTTTCATGATAGTGGCCTGTCATGACGCACTCTTGATTCCAGTACATGTCTAGCTCCTTGATAGTGGCTCGTCGTAGAGCACTCTTGTCTTGATATTGTCATGTCTTGTTGTGGCTTGTTGTAGTGCACAATCTTGCTTGTCTTGTCCAGTCTTGCATGTCTTATGTCTAGGAAGGGTTCTGCGGAATGTCACACCGGAATCCTAAATGAAAATGTTAGGAACTATAAAACTAGCTTGATTATCTAGATCATTGGGAGGTGAGGATTTCCCAGTTATCTGTTTCCCCTTTGGTCTTGGTCTTATATATATATATATATATATATATATATTAATATATATAATATATATATATTATATATATATTGGAATAGTAACCACTTTAAATAATTAATGAAATAACTGAGACTACAACCTCTCTATCCAGACAATTGACCCCGACACCTCAATCCTTAGAGTACCGCATGAAGGAGACACCCTCCTGGATACCAAGCTCTAGGGACTTGACCGTGTTATTTAATCCTTCAAACACTCTATTGTTCCTCTCCCGCCAAATGTGCCAGACAGTACATTGAAGCCGACACCTGGCTCTAGCATAATCCTAGGAGCTGGAACTCTTGATCTTCTCAATCCTTAAGATAATCTCCTCCAACGATCTAGATTTGATGCAACCAATGCCAAGAATCCTGCACTGACCCTGTCAAACATCCCAACTGAAATTGCATTGAAAGAATAGGTGCGTGTGGGACTCCATCTCCCTGAAGCAAATGGGACACAGCTGATCCTCAACCCTTAATCCGAATCTACTTAACCTGTCTCTGGTGAGAAGCCTCCTCAACAAAACTTTATAAAGGCAATGATTGAATTTAGGAGCCACCTCCCTAGTCCAAATTATACTGTACCACCTGTACTTCTCCCGTCTATCCCTAAACTTGTCGTAGACCTTCTTCAACGAGAATATACCCGTGTCCGAGGCCGTCCACATCCAGAAATCCTTGGTGGCTTCCCTATCAATTATATATATATATATATATATATATATATACACGAGATTTGGAGCTATCTGTCATGATGAGCACTCTTCCAGCACACCGTCGAGTGGGGCACCTCCTTAGGACACATGTATCTTACTGCAGTGTCTGCTATACTTGTTTTCTTTTTGGCTTGGATCATTCAGGTAGTAGCAGGCAGGTAACTGGACTTGGATTTCTCAAACTTGCATATGTTAGTAATTAGGATTGCGATAATCTTAGTTAGCTAAAGTATCAAGCCGTACTCATTGCTTGGTCGTGATTGATGGATGGAGTCCATTCCTGTTTAGTCTAGTCTTGCTTCAGTTTATCTTATTGCAGTACTTAGCTTCCTGCTATTTTTTCACATGCTATCGTTTCTGCTACAGTCTTGATTTCACTACATGTCTCGCATGCTTGTCCTTACCTCTTGTCCCACATGCTCGATTTTATCACATGCTACATACCTTGTATATTCACATGTTCACATTGAAGAACAAATAGGCAACTCTAGAGGGGGGTGAATAGAGTTTATGACAATAATGTCCAATTAAAAAATAAACTCTTTCACCGACAGTAAATAATCAGAGTAAATGCGGAATAATAAAGTGCGAGAAAGCATACGCAAACACAGCCGATTTTAACCTGGTTTCCCTCGTGGAGGACTAGTCCAGGCCTGAGAACTCTAGCTCAGGATTAAATCCACTATTTGTGAACTATTAGTTACATTCCGTGCCTTTTCTTCAGAAGAGCACGTCAACTTCTTACAGAGATCGCAGTGGCGATGCTTAGAATTTTCCAAGCGACTTCTTGAACTCTTGCACAAACTCCTAACTGAAAAGTACTGAGCACTTTGAGGCTTAGGGAGCTTGTGGCTAGTAGATGAGAAGGGTATGGCTTGTATAAGTCTTTAGAGAGAAGAGAAGAGAAGATTGGATGAATGAAAATGAGAGAATTCAAGGCCTATTTATAGGATTCTACATAGGCAGAATTCGTCCAGAATTCTGGGTCAAATTCAAAATTTTGGCCGTTGGACAACTAGCATCCAGACAACCCTAAAAATTAGGGTCCCGAATTTTAGGGGACAGAATTAGGCCCGAACTCTGTGCGGAGGCAGAGTTCGGCCCAAACTCTGTCTCCATGAGACAGAACTGGTCCAGAGGGCTAATGGGCTACTTTGATTTTTATGGAGCTTTTGGTTTGTGGTATAGGTATAGGTTAAGTCCCAAATTGCTCAGTACGACTCAGTTTACATATATCTAGACTCAAGAAAAGTGTAAAATACAGACTCAAAACTTTGAGCACTGCAGGTACGAGCCGTCGTCCATCTTGTACTGAGTTCAGTCTTCATGTGTCGTATTAAAATATTACAAGTATCATATCGTCAATTGTATCAATATTGGTTGACTGTGATTTTGTGTCAACAATCTCCCCCATATTGATAATTAACAAAATGATATTTGTATATTCAATGTTCATACCTGGACACATTAAAGAGCAGTAGCGTAGCACCCCCGTAATCATTACAGAGCTAGCAATAGCTCCCCCGTAAACATTGTGCCGTTCCTGTTGTCCTGATAAATATATTATTTCCCAAAGCACAGATACACAATGCTAGAAAATATGATGAATATAGCAAAATATTTCTCCTCCTTATGGCATTATCAAACAACCAGAAATAATAACTGGCAAGCACACCAAAAATAATAGAATAAATTGCATTTAACTGATAAACTGCATAAAATGTCTCAAGAGTCATATAAATAGAGAATGCTAACACAATCAAAGTGCAGAAAAAAAATAACTACATCGACTAAAAATCCAAAAAGCATAAACGAAGATCCTCAGCAGCAGCAGCAAGTAGAAATCCACATCCATCACGGAGCTCGCGAAGGTCCAGCGTCATGGATGGATCAGTGAAGGAACGACGAGGGTCCACGAAAGCCGCATTCGGATCCAGGTAGCGGATAACCCAAGGGTCATCGATACGGTATCCATCGCGAGCAGGGTCCCGCTCCACAGGAATAGACATAGAAGGATGTCGGGACATAGAGTACCGAATATCGTGCAGTGAGTTGCTGATGGCACTCATCTGTAGGGTGGTACGGTAGTCAAGCTGAGTCCAGCAATCATCCTCTAAAGTGAATCGAACGCGAAGCATAGTCTGTAATTGCAGAAGCATGGAAAATAATAAAGAAAGATCCATGCGGCCAGGGAACCCAATGCGGTTCAGATAGCCCATGCGCCTCAGAAGACCCATGCGGCTCAACGAGTCTATGCGGCTCTGTGATCTCCATGCGGCTCAAGAAAAGAAGACACATGGCTTGCAAACTGTTCTTCCCTCCACACTATACTGCATTAATTACTTTGATGGCTGACCGCTCTGACGAAACGACAGGCCTGACATAAAGAGGCAATTATGACTCTGTCATAATGACAGAATCCTAGGAAATCAAAGAAAATCTCTGGCACAACCCCCCCCCGAGATCCAGAAAACACCACGCAGCCTAGACACGTGGACAGCCATATGCGGCTCGAGCGGAGACTCCCCATGCGGCTCAGGCTAAAGTTGCCCTATGCGGCCCAGATCGAAACAGCCCTATACGGCTAAAGCAGACGCAGCCCTATGCGGCTCACAAGGATCATCTCTACGCGGCTCACTACCCATTGTATGGTCCAGATTATCATGTGGTTCGAAGATTCGGAGGCCACTCCCCAGGCAGCCCTGACACGTGGCCAGGCTTATGCGGCTCAACCCTTATGCGGCTCAATCCTTATGCGGCTCAGTGACTTCCGGGACACGTGTCATAAAGCCAATCAATTTCCCAGATTTACTGTAATCAAAGATTGGGTCAAATCCCAATAATCTGGGACACGTGGCAGGAGAGAATGAATTAACTTTATTCATTCAGATTCGCAGACATCAGCAAATCATCACCATGAAGATCTATTCCAATCAGCATTAATTACTGAGAGGATTTGGCACAATCCATATCAATGGCCCAGATCCATTACACTCAAAATTAATGGCCCAGATTGATCGATCGACAGGCCGCCGCCACTTTAAGGGGCAATCATTGTAAACCCTAATGAGGTCCCCCCCATTCTTATAAATAGCAGGGTGCCATTCCCTTGTAACATATACATACGCACACATGCATACAGAGAAGACGACTTTTCGAGATCAGAGAGAGCACCACATACTTGAAGAGAAAAAAAAAAGCAGAGAGAGCATTTCTTCAACGCCAAGCAATCTTCTGGAGCCAAGGCTGCATACCGGTCATCCAAGGAGTAAGGCAGAGCTGTCGTAGCTTTCCCGAGCCTCTATCGTCATCCTCCAGAATCTAAAATAAACAATTATACTTAGACTGCTGTACCTAGGCTTTCGTCCCTAGACTTTCTTTGTACAAGCGAGTTTGTAACGTAAAGTAAAAGTCCAGTCCTCCGATAATTATTCTGCTCTTTTATATTTCATGGCAAACACGATGGCGACTCTGTTGGGGACAAACTCCTCCACGGCTGAGGAGTTGGTGACGCAATCGGATGCAGCCAAACTTGGCTCCACGCAACAGAAGATGGTCGTTTGCTTCGACCAACAGGCGTTTGAAGAAATGCTCTCTGAAGGAAGTGCTGGCCCGATCCAGAAGCGAACCCGTACAAAAAAAGCTCACTGCGAGTGGAGACCAAAATCATTTGCTCCTCCACAAGCTCTGGACGGGGTACTCTCTGCTACCCAAGACGATGAAGACAATTCTCATACGGCTCCACTTCGAGCCGTAGAGCACTCTGCTGTCCCCAAGTCCGGCAGAGGAAAGCACTACGATGCTGGACTTGCAGGGACAAAGAGTGATTCCATGCGCCCCAAGAAGAAGCCGAGCACTCCTGTGGCCAAATCTGCCAACCACACGCAGGAGGCTCATACGGGTGGATCTACCAGCCGTATGAAGAAAGTCTATGCGGCCAGATCATCCAGCCGCATACAGAAGACTCATGCGGCTGAGACTCCCAGCCGTATGAAGAAAGCCTATGTGGCTACGTCTGCCAGCCGCATAAAGATTATTGAGAACGGCAGCATGACGCCTACCCCGTGCGGTTCTGTCTTCGACCGCCTGTCTTATGGTCCTGATCTCTTATGCTCCCAAGAAGATATGTCTGACTCTCTCCAGTATCACTTAGACTCTTCCTACTATGTGTCCTTACGCACTAGAGCGAAGAAGTCTAAGGCAGCGCGAGCCTGGCGAGTTCGGTTCGCTGATCTGATCTCTGACCATCCGAGCGTTCCGCATACTGTTATGCGGGACTCGGATGGGAAGTTGTACAGAACCACTCGAGTCCAGCCTCCGATGGCAGACGGACAGAGAGGTTCGCAAAAGTCTCCCAAAATCTCGGGAGCACAAATGGTCGATCTAGACCCATCTGACTTGCGTGAGGCCATCCTCCACAAATGCAAGGAAAGAGAAGATACATCGGGGTGCAGAGAGTCTTTCCACGGACGTCACTGCACCCAAGTCAGTGTCAACTGCTGCTGCAACAACACGACGGTACGAGAAGACCGGCAGTCTGTCTTTCAAAGACTGCAACAGCCATCTTCAGAGGACGAGGCACCTCCCGTCGTCTCCTGCAACTTTGCTCAGAAAGCCCCCGCCGATAGGAGAGGGAAGAAGACTAGTGCTCCTAGCCCAAAGATATCAACCACTTTGACCAAGAGACTGTCGTCTAAACGGGTGCCCACCATCGGAGTTTTCCAAGGTACCCGTTCTAAGACGAAATCTGCTACAGTGGAAGATTCGTCGTCCACACCACTGGGGGTTGCCAGGACTGGGGGTGGCACTTCTCCAAGCCTCCACGACAATCCGATGTTCCAAGAAGACGAGCCGGGGGAAACAACCCTCCCCTCAGATGCAGCGAACCCCGACGTCCCCGAGGACGTCCACAAATCCCAAGACGAAGCGAACTCGGAAACTGGGGGTACTATTCCCTCTGAGTCCGAACCAGAGGAGAACATTCCCACATACCCCGATGACTTCTCACTACAGGAGTACGACTCAGAGGACGCTTCCTCCACCGCTCCGTCCATCTCTCCTCACGTAAAGACGGTATTTATGACAGACAGCAAGATGGTTCCAGTGATCGCCAACGCATCGACACTCTCGAAGCCATATTGCTTACCTTGGTCAAGTCTGTGGACGAAATCAAAGCGGCCCTTCCTACTCTGCACAGAGGGATGCCTGGCCAAACAAATGTGGGTCCTGCGGTCAATGCGGACTCAAATTCGGCGACACCAAACCTGGGCAACGAGCCTCCTGAAATAATAGCCCCCACCGCCGTGGACGAAGCCCGCGAAGCGAGAAGAGAGGTCCAAGAGCTCCGAGCCATGTTTCACGCTCGAAAAAACTCTCAAGACCTCAGAATACGGCAACCGTACCCTGTTGCCAGGAGGGACGTTCCATTCCCACCAAGATATAAGCTATTCAATATCAATCCTTACGATGGCAAGACCTCAGCAAGTCGGTACATCACCTATTTCGAAGTCACCACCGACCATCTGCCCCACGACAATGCCATTCTCACACGATTATTCATCAGGGCATTAGAAGGAGTCGCCTTCGACTGGTACCGCAACCTGCCGGACAACTGCATTCACTCTTTCGCCGGCTTCAAGCGCATATTCTTGGAGAGATTCTACGAAGTAGGGCAGGACATCACCATGTCCACCCTCATGGACGTCATCCAAGGGGAGAAAGAGCTCACGAGGAACTACATTGAGCGGTTTTGCCAAACCGCAATGAAGCTGCCCTCTGGAAACCCGGATTCCTCCTTGATTGAAATTTGCCAAAAGAGACTGCTTCCAACAATCAGTCTCTGGATGGGCGAAAGTCAATTCAAGGACTGAAAAACGTTTATCATTAGTGCCACAAGCGCTGAAGAACGACTGAAGAAGGCTCGCCAATTGGAATTGCACATCTCAGAGGGAGAGGACAAGAGCAGGCGTCCCAACGCCAACACC
This sequence comes from Iris pallida, assembly GCA_029216955.1. Lineage (NCBI taxonomy): Eukaryota > Viridiplantae > Streptophyta > Magnoliopsida > Asparagales > Iridaceae > Iris > Iris pallida. Next base: position 55,320 of record JANAVB010022031.1, read on the forward strand.
AACAATGGGGGTAGCTCCTCCAACAATAGGGACAACAAGGGCAAGCAGGCTATGGTAGCCGACACGGCACAGAAGCCTGAGCCAAAGCCGACAAACAAACAGTGGCCGCAAATCACCTACTCCTTCAAAGACGGTCACGTTAAGCCCATCTTGGACATGCTCATACAAGGAGACAGAATTCAGCTTCCTCCACCAAGACGGGAACCGCGGCCGGCAGAGATGGAGAACCTAAAGTACTGCCATTATCATCGCTACGTCCACCATGCTACACACGACTGCTACCAGCTAAAACGGTACATCCAAAACCTCATCGATTCGAATGCTCTGGCTATCGATTTCGAAGAGGTAACCGTGGCAGCCAACATGGTGTCAGTATAATTTGGCAGCTTTCCTCCGACGGAAACCCAAGACGGTGTGGTCCCCATCCCTCTGGCGACCATAGAGATTGCTAATCTTCCATCTCCCTGAGATCAGGCTGCTGGTCTAGTACCCCTCACCACATCACGAGGGGAGGTCATATGGGTCCATCCAGACTTGGTATCAGAAGTGACTCAGCCTATACCATCTTGCAAGAAAAAGAGTAGAAAAGTCAGGTCCTACCACACAATCTCAGCAGATATTGAAGAAGCTACAGCCGTCGTCACACGGTCTGGGGCACAATCCCAACCTGTGGCTGACAAATCGGCTGAAGATCATCAGCCCGCTACAACCGATGCTCCTGGACCGGCTCAGCCTCCGACGACCGACAAGCCTAGGCCGAAGGAGACTCGCTTTGACAAATCCCTCAGAAAAGAGGTACCACAGGGGCTGGAGAAGCCCTACAACTTCGACATCTTAGCGCAATTGGCCGTTACACCGGCCAAGTTGTCATTATACGAGCTTCTGAGACTCTCAAGGGATGTTCGCACGGCTTTGAGCGATGCACTCCAAAATGCCGACGTGTATCTGGCTCAGGTAAACCTCACGGGAGAGAACCCGCCTGCAGATCTCCAAGACAGCGCCTGTACGGGAGCAATGTCCAACATTGTTTTCACTCCGCTCATCAAAACCAACCTGCATGATCGCCCACTATACTACACTGGATACATCGGCGACGTAAAGGTGGATCGGATGCACATCGATCCTGGCTCTTCCATAAGCATTATCTCAAAGGGCCTGCTACACCATCTCCGTATCCTAATGCATCGCCTGACACCTACAAGCACCGCCATCAGCGGTTTCAATTCGGGCAGGAGGTACCCAATTGGAAAGATTCGTCTGAAGTATCAAATTGGCGATCTCCAATCAGAAGTCACCTGCTATGTCATAGATGCAGACACTTCTTACAACATCCTCTTGGGGCGCCCGTGGATATACAATTATATGATCGTGTCTTCCACGCTGCACCAGTGCTTCAAATATGTCGACAAACACGGCCTCGTGAGGACGAAATTTGCTGATATCGATCCCTTCAAAGGGGTCGAATCCTACTACTCAGACTCCTGTCTGTACGAACAGTCGAAGAAGCATCTTGGTGAAGGAAATGCGCAAGCACGTACCGAGACGGTCACAGGATCAAAAGAGCCTCTGACGATCCACCTCCAAGCTCGCAAACCTGGCAAGTATGCACCCCTTACCGCCACTCTGCGTAAGGACGCAATCAGCCTCTCGGCACAAGAAGAGTAGATAATAATCCGGCTGCCAAGGTCTGGCCAAGCGCCAAGACCCACAACAAAGCCACTGACAATCAGGCTGCCGAGAGCCGGCCAGCCGCAAACGGAGAAGCTCAATCCCTCCGATAAGCCGATGATGATACGCCTTCCCAAGAAGGGCCGTCACCCCGATACAAGGCCTGGAACTTCTAGCGAACCAACCACTCCCCGCCCAGCATCGAGTGCCAAGCTGGGGGTCGCTAGTTTGCCAACAACTCTACGCTCTGCTCCACCAGCTGAACCGCTGACGATCAAGCTGCCCAGGTCGTCCTCTCAGTCTTCGTTTATACAGGGGGTAGCCGAAGTGGAACCGGAGCTAGCCAAGTATGTGGCTGCCCACACTGATGTTCCCTCCGTAGATGATGTAATCCCCGAGAAAAGATACCTTACTTCATCAATAAAGGGCTATCTTTGAACTATCTCGAGCTTAATAAGCTCTGTACGATATATGTTATGGAACACGGTATAGGCACTCACCTACACACACAGGTGACAAATGTGTACACCGCAATCCAACTTACTCCAGCAGAAGACGCTTACCGCATAGTCAAGGGAGGGGACCATCCAATCATCTTCGGCCGGAAGAACGATCCGTATCCCTTCACCATAGAAGAAGTCGACCTTGGATCAGATGCCGGAAGACTGCCTCTGTATTTTTATAGCCCCCAATCCAAATATCTCATGTAGAAACAGGGGTATGATCTGGAGACAATGCCAGGCTTGAACTATGGTACTGGACGACGATTATCTTTGAAGCCATCGGTTCCGGCAGGCAAACTACGAGACTACTATAGCAAGACTCGATGTGGATTAGGGTATGTAACACCTACGACGACCCCTGAAAGCTCAGATGAGGAATGCGACTGGCATTCACATTCAACCGGGTCACCAACTTCGGACTCAGATACCAGCATCGGAGATGTATTCAGACAAGTCTTGTCAGTCAACATGGCAATCGCCGACGCTTATGAAGAAGATGAAGACATCCCCGAAATCCTCGAGCTAGAGCCGTGGGCCCAGCAGTTGGATGCACAATAGGAAAAGCAGTTCGAACTAAGATAACCTCCTACTGAAGATGAGGTTATACAGGTCGACCTCGGCAGCGAATCTTCTCCAAAACCAATCTTCGTCAGTAAAAGCCTAACAGACGAAGAGCGAGAATCGCTGCTGGAACTTGTCAAAGAATACATTGATGTGTTCGCCTGGAGCTATGAAGACATGCCGGGGTTAAATCTCGATATTGCTCTTCACAAACTCAACATCCGGCTGGATGTAAAGCCAGTCAGCAACAACAGCGACGCTTCCGCCCAGGCATCATAGATGCGATCGAAACCGAAGTCAAAAAACTGATAGCCAGCGGCTTTATTCGTGAGGAGCAACATTCGGATTGGGTCGCCAACATAGTACCAGTCCTCAAGAAGAATGGGAAGATTCGAATCTACATCGACTTCTGCAATATGAACGAGGCATGCCCCAAAGATGAATTCCCCCTCCCTATTACGGACATCATGATTGACAATACCTGCGGCTTTGAACGTATGTCATTCATGGATGACTTCTTGGGGTACAACCAAATCAAGATGCCTCCTGACGACGAAAAGCATACATCATTCCGAATACTGATTGGCACATACTGTTACACAGTCATGCCTTTCGATTTGAAGAATGCTGGCGCCACATATCAAAGAGCCATGAGTATCATCTTCAGGGACCACTTACGCAAGACGGTGGAGTGCTACGTTGACGACATCGCCGTCAAGAGCCGATGTAAGGGAGACCACCTACAGGATCTGAGGACGTTATTCGACCTGATGCGAGCGCACAATTTGAAAATGAACCCTACGAAGTCCTTCCTGGGCGTATCTAGCGGGAAGTTCTTGGGTTTCATTATCACCGCCCAGGGTATCCATGTGAAACCCGTAAATTCGGTTTTGTTATTTTCTAATTATTAAATTGCGTGTTTGGTAATTAATATTTTGTCAGATTATTATTATAATTAAATATTGTGTTTAGTTAGATTAAAAAAAATTATTATTTTTCAAAAAATATAAAATTTTTGGATTTTGATTGTCTGGCCAGACCCGAACCCGTTCCTATTCCCGAAACCCGACTCGAAATCAATTCCGAAACCGAGATCGATTTCGTGTATAAATCATAAATTAATATATATTATATAAAGGAACAAATTCTCAGCACAACTTCTTAAAACCCACTTAACTCTCTTTAAACTCAATTAAAATCTTTAACTCCACCAACCCTTTCTTTTAAGTGTTCTGTTAAGAACACTTTGTTCTCCAAACCATTCGAAACCGACGACCTTCTCGTTCCGAGAACCGTCGGCGGCTCTTCTCCGCCCGAAACCCCCAAGTCTTTCCCTACTTAAACCCCCTCCACACTATTCCCATCTTCACCATCATATCCATCTTCTTCCCCAAATTTCTCCTCCCAAATCCCTAGCCGGAGCTATTTCGGTGACGTCCGCCGCCGATCCCGGCAGCCCCGACCCGTGCGGCTCCCCGCGCGACCCCCTGCCTCCCAGTGCGGCACCCTCCCCGTGCGGTCGGACTCCAGCCGCGACCCAGCGTGCCCCGCCGGCTCCGCCAGTCGTTCGCCACACCCCAGTCGTCCCGCCGGCCTCCTCCGTCCGGCGCACCTCTGGCCTGACCCCTTCGGCCTCCCGTCGGTGCCCCTTCGCCGACAGCTCCCAGGGTTCAGCACTGACCCCACTTTCTTCTGGCTTTTCCGAGTCGAGGCGTGCCCTAGCCGGACTCCGTGTCTGTCCCTCTTTCCGGTGACCCGCAGCCCGCGGATCTGAACCCAGCGCTGACCCCGAGGCTGTCCGCTGTTCTGGACAGCGTACTTCGCTGGACTTCATCTTCGAACTGTGGATTTGCGCATCCCGAGTCCGAGGCAACCCTTCGGATTCCGTCTTTCTGGGTAATTCCTGGTTAATCACAGTAGTTCGTCCCACCCCGGTGTCGATGATGAGTTGGTCCACGAATTCCTTTTTAGGAAATTCGATTTTTGGGTGTGAACGTTGTTCCCGGGATTTCCGAGGAACGTCGAGAAATTTTTGTTATTTGGTTTTCTTTATTTTTGAAACTTTCGGAAATAGTTTTCTTAATATTTTAGCTTCCGGATATTTCCGGTATTGTGCTGTGATGTTTTGGTGGGATTCAGACTTCCGAATTTGGTTCGGGTCATTCCGAATTAATCTGTAGAATGTTTATGGTTATCTCTATGTATCTTATATTGGGATTCCCTGGTTTGGGATTTGCAGGAAAAAGATTGGCATATTTTCCAGTTTTTGGGTTGACCAAAAACATAGGAGATGCTGCGGATTTTCCTTAAAATTTAATTATATAGTTTTAAAATAATTTTTCGGGAAAATACAAAATATATGGATTTATTGGGCGACGACCTTATTGGTCAATGGGCCCTGGCTAAGTGCAAACGAAACCGGTTTCGCCCGGACGTTGAGGCATTAGCCTATATAACGATTGGACCAATATCTGAGACTCACTATTATAATTATTTTAATTTAAATTATTAGTTTATTTATAATTAATTTGTAGGAAGATTACAGGACTAACAAGTTTTTTTCTTATTTTAATTAATTGGCCTGTAAGGGCATAAGCCCATTTATTTTTCTACAAATTTGTAATAATTAGTAACTGTAGTTTTTGGATTTTCTGGTTATGGTGCGGACGCATAATTTAGGATTATAGCAATTTTAGAAGTTCACGTTTTTCTCATTTAAAAGAAAAATGTATTTTTATATATAAAAATATAAATACCAAGTTTTCCGAATAAATTGATAAATGCAAGTTTTTTTCCAGAATTAAATATAAATTGATGTTTCATAATTACAACACACTAATAATCGCATTTTGCTTGTGTTAGCTAATTAAAAGATTTAAAATTGACTAGGAAACAGTTTAGAGATTGCAACTAGTATAGCATCATTGTCAACTTTAGTTTTCTGAGACAAGTTTCCGAATGTGGGATTTCAAGGAAGAATCTGAATTTCCAATCCGACGTATCGACCCATCCAGTCAAATTATTTTGAGGCAAGTACATTTTGTGTTAGTTTACAATTATTTAATAATTGCTTTACTGCAAGTTTAAACCACGATGCAACACGGAACTCTCTCTGAGAGCACTGACTGTAACTACTGTAACTACTGTAACTGTTTGGGGACTGGGAGAGTAGTGTAATGAGTATGACCACATCCAAACTACTGTAACTACTGTAACTATTAGCTTACCCCTCATACACACGGGGATAAGCCGTATCTGATGTGTAACAAACCCAAGCCGGTCATATCATTGCCTATTCAAATCACACTGTTTTACTATTAGAAAACTGTTAATTTCTAAATTATTTAAAAGTGCATAATTCTATTATATTTCAATTGTTAAATTAGCATGAATTGTACTTTGCTCCCTCCTGACTGGAGATCCAACATTTTAGGTATCACTGATGAGGCTTTGTTCCGCGATATTTCCCGAGGTCCCAACTAGAGGACGATGATCTCGAGACTGCTGAGCTGGTTGCCTAGATTTTTCTTCTTCTTTTATAATTCATGATGTTTGTGGATAACAATGTATTTCAGATGTATCTTTCATTTTATTGTAAAAAGTTTTAAACTATTCGAATTGTTAAAGTTGTGACAATTAGACTGTGTTGTTTATTTACCTACATGAATGATACAGCTTACTGCCGCCGTCTCAACAACGGTGCAGGCTGGGCATGATCCGATTCGACGCAAGAAATTGGGACCGGGTCGTGACATATTTTTAGTGGTGGCCCATGCAGGTCAAATCAACAACTTAGGAGAACCAACTTAGAAACAATTAGAACACTAGAACATCAAATTGCCACAACATAGGACCAATATATATATTAAATATTTTTGTTTGATTATAGACTGGTAGGTTACCTTGCTTATGTGTGCATCCTAAACCTTCCAGATAATGGCCACTGACAAGACCAATCCTGCTGGCGATGAGGTGTCATCTCCAGATCACACCCCACCTCCTCAACCAAGTCCAGGGTTTATTTCCTAGCAGCTAATTGATCGTCCCCATAATGCATCCAGTGAAGTTTTCACTACACTGGCGATTCCTACCTCTTCTCAAACTGAGTTGTATTTCCTTGGGGAAGTACCCATTTCTGTTGCTCCACCAGTACCAGCGAACACCTCCCAAATGGTTGCCCTATTTCAAGAAATCATGGAGTCCCAGAAAGCTCAAGCTGAAGCCCAGCAGGAACAGATGGATATCACGATAGAAGTCATGAAGAACGTCAATGATGTAGCCTTAGCTATCTTAAACCGAGTTGGAGTGGAACCTTGTCCTAGGAGGGATACCCCTGAATCTAGAAGATGTTTGGGCCTACTATCCGACAGTCATATCATAAGAAGCTATTGGTTTGTGACTACTGTAAAAGGCCTGGTCACCAAGCCAATATTTGTCGTAAGAGATTGGAGAAATGTTTGGTATGTAGATCTGCTAAACATCGGGTAAAGGACTGCCCCTTATCTTTTCATCAAACCAGAGCACATATCCCAGCAAACACCTATTAGGACACAACCTAGGGACTCTTCCTATCCAGCAGACCTTGCCTCCTACAATAAGGTATGATGCAGACTCGAGGTTCATAGAAGATGAAGCAGTTGGAGACTGCTCATGCAAGAGCCAGAACCATGAAGAATAGTACTTAGGACTGCTGAATAGCATTATCTATTGTTGTAAGTAGTTGTAACAGGATGTCCTTAGATCAATCATGAGAGTTTTTGCTGTAATTCTCCATATGAATAAAATTTTTAGTTACACCTTTATGATAGATGTCTTCCCTGATAGTCTTCCTGGATTACCACAGTTCGAGGCATAGAATTCATCATTGACCTAGTCCTCGGCTCTCCCATCTCTAAGGGACGCTATAGTGTCAACCCGAAGGAGGCCAAGAAGATGAAGGACCAGATCAATGAAGGCTCTAGGATTTGTCCAAGATGGAACTTTACCCTAGGGAACACCTATCTTGTTTGTGCCCAAGAAGGATGGAACAATACGGATGTGCGTCGACTATCGGGCACTAAAGAACAAGTACCTTTTTTTGGATTGATGATCTATTTGATCAATTTGAGTGGAGTTAAGGGTTTTCGAAGATTGACTTAAGATCTGATCACCATTAGATCAAGGTCAGGAAAGAGGACATACGGTATTCAACACCAAGTATGGGTAGTTCGAATTCTTGGTCATGTCATTTGGACTGACGAATGCTTCTACGTGTTCATGAATCTCATGAACAGAGTCTTTCATGAGTATTTGGATCAGTTTTGTTGTCATCTTCATTGGTGACATTCTGATATACTCGAAGACTGAAGAAAAGCATGAAGAGCACCTGAGGGAAGTTCTGGGAACTTTGAGGAAAAAAAGTTTTATGGTAAAGCTATCTAAATGTGGATTTTCTTAGATAAGGTGGATTTTTGGCCATGTTGTCACAAGAGAAGGAATTTCGGTAGATCATAAGAAGATAGTCGCTGTTGAGAAGTGGTCTACCCCAAGCTCAGTTGCTGAAATCAGGAGTTTCTTGGGCTTGGCTGGCTACTACCAAAAATTCGTGAAGAGTTTTGCCAGAATTGCTGAGCCGATGACGAAGCTCACTCGGAAGAATGAAGAGTTCATCTGGACGGAAGATTGTCAGGCATCATTCGAGGAGCTGAAGAAGAGACTTACCACTGCACCAATCCTTGCGCTACCCGCAGGAACGGGTGGTTTCTCAATCTACTATGATGCCTCTGATAAAGGACTGGGTTGCGTTCTTCAATAACATGGGAAAATAATTGCTTACATATCTAGGCAATTACGGACTCATGAGAAGAACTACCTCACACTTGATCTGGAGCTTAATGCGGTTATCTTTGTTTTGAAGATATGGAAACATTGTCTTTATGGAAAGGGAGTGGAAATATATACGAACCACAAAAGTCTGAAATATGTCTTCACTCAGAAGGAGCTGAGCAATTAGACAAGAAGATGGCTGGAGCTGATGAAGGATTTTGACATCGATCTACAGTACCACCCGGGTAAGACTAATGTGGTCGCAGATGTACTTAGTCGATACCCTATGGCGATGTTTTGACCAAGGAGCAGCACCTGCTAGAAGACATCGAGAAGTTTGGACTGGAGATTATACTGCCTGGAGATGGAAGGAAGAAGCTGGATGCTGATTCAGTGTTGATGAAGTTGCAAGTGAGCTCGAGTCTGATGGACAAAGTCAAGGAGACTCAGTTTCAAGACGAGACACTTTGCAAACTTAGAAATCAAGTATTGGCAGAAACACTTGAGGGTTTCTCAAATCGCCAATAATGGAGCTCTGAAGAATGGTACGAGACTTTGTGTACTATCTGGCGAACTGAGGAACAAGCTAATGCAAGAAGCGCACCAGTATTCCATACATCCTAGCAAGACGTATCGGGATATGTGCACTATTGTTGGGTAGTATGGAATGAAGAATGATGTATTCAGAATTGAGGTTAGATGTTTAATTTGTTAACAAGTGAAGGCTAGCCGACAGAGACCCGCAGGACTTCTACAGTCGTTGGACATTCCGGACCGGAAGTAGGAGCACATAACGATGGACTATGTGTCAGGATTTCCTTGATTCCAAGGAGGAAAAACACCATTTGGATTATTGTGGAGCAACTGACTAAGTCAGCTCACTTTATTCCTTACAAAGTTGGTTTATCCACTAAGAATTTGGCAGCATTGTACGAGAGGCACATCTACCGGATACATGGAGTACCGAGGGACGAGCAATCAGAGAGGTCAACCCAGACGCTTGAAGATATATTGAGATTTTGCGTCTTGGAATTTGGAGAGTTTTGGGAAGACCAACTGTATTTGGTGGAGTTCTCTTACAACAACAGCTACCAAGTTGGAATTTGTATAACACCATTTGAAGCACTCTATGGACGTCATTGCCATACCTCATTGCATAGACAAAGTAGGAAAAAGAATATTGCTGGGACCTGAGATGGTGACTAATGCAGCAGAGAAGGTGAAGGTAATTAGAGACAAGCTCAGGATTGTCCAAGACAGACAGAAGCATGGGGCAGATAGCAGTCGTCGACCACTGGAGTTTGAAGAGGGAGATAGTGTCTTTGTGAAGATTTCTCATATCAGATGAACGATCAGTTTTGGCAGAGCAGGAAAATTGAGCCCCAGGTTAGCGGGTCATTTGAAGTTTTGAGACGAGTTGGAGTAGTAGCATACCGGTTAGTTCTACCAGCTAATCTTGAGAGTGTGCACAACGTCTTCTATGTATCACAGCTCAGACGCAACATTCCGGATCTGAGTCACATTTAGAATAATTCAGAGCTAAAGATTGGACTCAGCCTTTCAGTGCCAGAGAAACCAGTAGCAAGCGTAGTCAGAGGTGAGAAGAAGAACAAAAATTTGAGCCATCACATAAACTCATATTTCTTATCTTTTCGTTCTAAACTTGACTGATGCTGCTAAGTTAGCCTAGTTTGCAAGCTATCTCTTTATCAAGCTTGATCATGACAGTATTTTATTGGGTGCACCCACTAATATATTGTCTAATCAGAACCGGTGCATGATGGTCTGATCAGCCTCGTGTACTTTAGTTCGCTTTTATATTATTATTCTACGTGGATGGTAACATAGTTGAAACTTGTCCCTAAACGTCTAATTCACGACTACCTGGGCAATTCTTATTGTTGGACCTGAGTTACGAGCACAGTACTCGTACATGCTCGATTTGTGAAAATCCTGTCCTACCCTACCATATCCTTAAATTTCGAGGACGAAATTTTCTAAGGAGGGAAGGTTGTGAAACCCGTAAATTCAGTTTTGTTATTTTCTAATTATTAAATTGCGTGTTTGGTAATTAATATTTTGTCAGATTATTATTATTATTAATTAATATTGTGTTTAGTTAGATTAAAAAATTATTATTTTTCAAAAAATATAAAATTTCTGGATTTTTGATTGTCTGGCCAGACCCGAACCCGTTCCTATTCCTGAAACCCGACTCGGAATCAATTCCGAAACCGAGATCGATTTGTATAAATCAAATTAATATATATTATATAAAGGAACAAATTCTCAGCACAACTTCTTAAAACCTACTTAACTCTCTTTAAACTCAATTAAAATCTTTACCTCCACCAACCCTTTCTTTTAAGTGTTCTGTTAAGAACACTTTGTTCTCCAAACCATTCGAAACCGACGACCTTCTCGTTCCGAGAACCGTCGGCGGCTCTCTCCTCCCGAAACCCCCAAGTCTTTCCCTACTTAAACCCCTCCACACTATTCCCATCTTCACCATTATATCCATCTTCTTCCCCAAATTTCTTCTCCTAAATCCCTATTCGGAGCTATTTCGGTGACGTCCGCCGCCGATCCCGGCAGCCCCGACCCGTGCGGCTCCCCGCGCGACCCCCGGCCTCCCAGCACGGCACCCTCCCCGTGCGGGGACTTCCGCCGCGACCCAGCGCCCCGCCGGCTCCTCCAGCCGTTCGCCACGCCCCCGCAGCCGCCCCGCCGGCCTCCTCCGCCCGGGGCACCTCTGGCCTGACCCCTTCGGCCTCCCGTCGGCGCACCTTCGCCGATAGCCCCCAGCGTTCAGCACTGACCCCGCTTTCTCCGGGCTTTTTCGAGTCCAGGCTGCCCTAGCCGGACTCCGTGTCTGTCCCTCTTTCCGGTGACCCGCAGCCCGCGGATCTGAACCCAGCGCTGACCCCGACGGCTGTCCGCTGTTCTGGACAGCGTACTTTGCTAGACTTCGTCTTCGAAATGTGGATTTACGCGTCCCGAGTCCGAGGCAACCCTTCGGATTCCGTCTTTCTGGGTAATTCCTGGTTAATCACAGTAGTTCGTCCCTCCCCGGTGTCGATGATGAGTTGGTCCTCGAATTCCTTTTTGGGAAATTCGATTTTTGGGTGTGAACGTTGTTCCCGGGATTTCCGAGGAACGTCGGGAAATTTCTGTTATTTGGTTTTCTTTATTTTTGAAACTTTCGGAAATGGTTTTCTTAATATTTTAGCTTCCGATATTTCCGGTATTGTGCTGTGATGTTTTGGTTGGATGCAGACTTCCGAATTTGGTTCGGGTCGTTCCGAATTAATCTGTGGAATGTTTATGGTTATCTCTATGTATCTATATATTGGGATTCCCTGGTTTGGGATTTGCAGGAAAAAGATTGGCATATTTTCCAGTTTTTGGGTTGACCAAAAACAGAGGAGATGCTGCCGGATTTTCCATAAAATTTATTATATAGTTTTAAAATGATTTTTCGGGAAAATACAAAACATTTGGATTTATTGGGCGACGACCTTATTGGTCAATGGGCCCTGCCTAAGTGCAAACGAAACCGGTTTCGCCCGGACGTTGAGGCATTAGCCTATATGACGATTGGACCAATATCTGAGACTCACTATTATAATTATTTTAATTTAAATTATTAGTTTATTTATAATTAATTTGTAGGAAGATTACAGGACTAACAAGCTTTCTTCTTAATTTAATTCATTGGCCTGTAAGGGCATAAGCCCATTTACTTTTCTACAAATTTGTAATAATTAGTAACTGTAGTTTTTGGATTTTCTGGTTATGGTACGGACGCATAATTTAGGATTATAGCAATTTTAGAAGTTCACGTTTTTCTCATTTAAAAGAAAAATGTATTTTTATATAAAAATATAAATACCAAGTTTTCCGAATAAATTGATAAATGCAAGTTTTTTTCCAGAATTAAATATAAATTGATGTTTCATAATTACAACGCACTAATAATCGCGTTTTGCTTGTGTTAGCTAATTAAAAGATTTAAAATTGACTAGGAAACCGTTTAGAGATTGCAACTAGTATAGCATCATTGTCAACTTTAGTTTTCTGAGACAAGTTTCCGAATGTAGGATTTCAAGGAAGAATCTAAATTTCCAATCCGACGTATCGACCCATCCAGTCAAATTATTTTAAGGCAAGTACATTTTGTGTTAGTTTACAATTATTTAATAATCGTTTTACTGCAAATTTAAACTATGATGCAACACGGAACTCTCTCTGAGAGCACTGACTGTAACTACTGTAACTACTGTAACTGTTTGGGGACTGGGGAGTAGTGTAATGAGTATGACCACATCCAAACTACTGTAACTACTATAACTATTAGCTTACCCCTCATACACGGGGATAAGCCGTATCTGAACTGTAACAAACCCAAGCCGGTCATATTTATTGCCTATTCAAATCACACTGTTTTACTGTTAGAAAACTGTTTATTTCTAAATTTTTAAAAGTGCATAATTCTATTATTATTTCAATTGTTAAATTAGCATGAATTATACTTTGCTCCCTCCTGACTGGAGACCCAATATTTTAGGTATCACTGATGAGGCTTTGTTCCGCGATATTTCCCGAGGTCCCAACTAGAGGACGATGATCTCGAGACTGATGAGCTGGTTGCCTAGATTTTTCTTCTTCTTTTATAATTCATGATGTTTGTGGAAAACAATGTATTTCAGATGTATCTTTCATTTTATTGTAAAAATTTTTAAACTATTCGAATTATTAAAATTGTGACAATTAGACTGTATTGATTATTTACCTGCATGAGTGATACAGCTTACTGCCGCCGTCTCAACAATGGTGCAGGCTGGGCATGATCCGATTCGACCCAAGAAATTGGGAGGGTCGTGACATATTTTTAATGGTGGCCCATGCAGGTCAAATTAACAACTTAGGAGAACCAACTTAGAAACAATTAGAACACTAGAACATCAAATTGCCACAACATAGGACCGATATATATATAAATATTTTTGTTTGATTATAGACTGGTAGGCTACCTTGCTTATGTGTGCATCCTAAACCTTCCAGATAATGGCCACTGAAAAGACCAATCCTGCTGGCGATGAGGTGTCATCTCCAGATCACACCCCACCTCTCAACCAAGTCCAGGGTTTATTCCCTAGCAGCTAATTGACCGTCCCCATAATGCATCCAGTGAAGTTTTCACTACACTGGCGATTCCTACCTCTTCTCAAACTGAGTTGCATTTCCTTGGGGAAGTACCCATTCATGTTGCTCCACCAGTACCAGCGAACACCCCAAATGGTTGCCCTATTTCAAGAAATCATGGAGTCCCA
>JANAVB010022032.1:0-61354 GCA_029216955.1 Iris pallida
TACTCCACGGAGCAACATTACAAACGATTACAACCACAAATCGCAAGAGTAACCTTTCTTTCCGAGATCTCTATCGAGCTCTCTCATTTTCTCTTAATGACTCCTTCTGTGGCCTCTCTAGCAAACACTAGAAACAATCATAGCTTTTGTTTTAGCAATCAATGGCCTTAAGCTACCAATCCTAGTGGGGCTAGTAGAGATCCTCAATTAGGTCTGTCAAACTATCCCTAAATCAAGAGTAATCCACACTATTAAAATAACCTCTTTAAATCTAAACCGTTCGCCAAAAACAATCATCCCCAACCCGATTGTATGCTACCGACATGCTTAACTAGTGAATGAAGCGTTGAACTTTGTGGCATGCATCACAATGATGATTGGGTCTTGGACACAGGAGCGTCTTATTATGCTATTCCACGGAGGAGTATCCTTACGACGTAACGGAGTGGCATGTTCGTACGTGTGAAGATGGACGATAAAGGATTGTTGTAATTGTGGGCATCGTAACTTACACTTATAACGGAGCTTAGCGAGAAACTCGTTCTCAAGGGGGTTCATCATGTACTAAAATTTTGTTATAAATTTGTCGAAAAGCTAGTGGATGGTGCAGGGCGGACCCAGGCTTGGGTGGGGTGGGCTGGAGCCCACCCAAAAAAAAATTTACATTTTTTTCTTCCTTATATATATATATATTTTTGATTTTTTTATATTGATAATCTACTTCCAGCCCACCCAAATATTTTGTAGCCCATCCCAGTTATATTTTCTGGATCCGCCCCTGGGATGGTGGTTGTCACAGTATATTTGGGGACAAGGAATGGAGCTTACGAAAGGATTCTAACAACTGACTCGAGGAGTTATATGTTATGATATGTACAGACACTGGCCGTGGAGGTATACAAATAGATCACAGGCATCGCATGGCTCGAGAGATATTTGACAAGGCGTTATGGATAATCTAGAACTTTTTAGGGAGGCTCTTTAAGAAGATCTGAGGGATTCAAAGCATTCGATTCATAGAGGCAAAGTGATGAATAGGTATTTCAAAGCTTGAGGGTCAGTCAGTCAATCTCATGACAGTTGTTCGTTGTTAGATCTCCAGGTAGGGGTCATTATTTTTCTACGAATCTGGTTTGGGTGATAGGAGGTGTGCCAAAACTTAACGGAGCGACATCTATTTCAGCAGTTCAAAGTCGGGAAGGAGATCAAGGGCTACAGCCAACTCAAGATGTGACATGTACACTTCCATTTGCATAGTTCACAAAGAGTTGTGGGTCACCGATGGTGTGTATAGTGCATGATATTTTGCTCATGTATGCAGATGTACAGGGGAGCTTTAATATCGGATACGAAGCTGAACAGGTTCAGGAACTTGAATCTCGAGGGAACCGTAATGTCCACTTGGTTGGGCTAGCCAAGGGTGTGAAAGCTCTACGAAATAAGAGCATTTTCCTGTAAAAGATGGAAGTCAGAGACAGACAACTAAGACTTACGGTGAGTCTCGTATTCAGGAACTTTGGTCTTGACCAACTTATTGATATAGATGAGATCCTAGTAATTTGGAGATGCTATATATGGCAGCTAGCATCGATATAGTAGTCGAGCACCTGGAGACGAATGAAGGTGCATAGCAGTTCAAGGGATTCGAGATCAGTAACAAGGGGGAGCAGAAACTATGTCGCAGTACGACAAACATATAGTCCAATTGAGAAGCCATAGGACCAATGCCTCTTATCATACTGAAGGGGTATGTTGGGAATTCAACCTCGATTCGAGGAAGTTGGGAAAGTCTCGAGTGTTATGGTGTATCGACGGAAGTTGCAGCGAAGGCGACGTATCGATGTTGGCTGAACTGAGGCTCGTATTATAGACAAAATTAGGTCACCGGTACACTACACTGCAGTATACCATAATTCACCAAAATTTCCATTGATTTTTATGGCCAAAATTTGACCACACTGTATGCTAGCAATACACTGGTAGTATACGATCGTCGCGGGATTTTTTGCAGAATTATTATTTCTAACAACAATTCGGATCATTGGATCGGATATGGACAAGCAAGATTGAGTTGAGTGCTAATTTAGGGTTTTCTAACCTAAATTTGGTTTACTAATACCTATTTAAGGGGATAAGGCAGTTTCTCTTTGGTGAGTACTCATTGAGGATATTTAAGGAGACAGTCCACCAAATCTACTAGGATTCCATATTGACTAGTAGGCTCGCACTTTAAGATAGTTGAAGAAAGAAGACCTGTTCAGGAAGAATTGTCTACTCTGTTAGGAAGATTGTCATGATTTTTGCACACGATAGACAATCGCTACTGAGAATAACATTCTAGTATAATTGGTTGAGCGATTTCATTATAATCTTCATGTTTTCATACTTAGACCTGTGAGGGTTGAATCTTAGGAAAAAGGATTCAACGTAATTGTATCAAACTAGTATTGGTGTGAATATATAGTTTGGGATTTGTCTGGGTGACAAAGTCACCACATATGCTCATATGATCTTTCTTGGCTCTCGTAGTGGGTTTTGTGGTTCTATATCTTTCGGTGGGATTCATTCGTCTCAATGCTTCAACGATTCTGCAATGCACATCTGCCTAGTGGATCGGTGTCATATCCCACATCTTTCACATCAAGGTCTGTCATCTTCGTAACATGATCCATGGCCTCAAGCAAGCCAGTAGAGCATTCTTCTCCCAATTTACCACAACATTTATGCCATCAGATTCACTTATGTCCAAATGATCCACTCGTGTACATACACCTCTCAAAGACCCATAATTGCCTAGGTGGCAGTTCATATTGATACACGAAACTAGTATGGGCACGGGCCTATGGGGTGAGCTGTTTTTCCTAGTACATAGTTAGATTGGGGTAGACTTAACACGCTTTGGTTTTCTTAGGAGATTTTGTTTGTGTTTATGTTTGTGTCTACTAAGGAAATTCATACCAAATCCTATAAAAAATTGCTCTTGTATGCTTCATTTTGACAACTAATTAATTTTGTTCTCTTTTACATGACAATTTAAATGATATCTTTGTTCAACTCAACTTGTAAGATCTGAATCGTTAGGATCATGTCCTTTGGCTATCTAGATCCAAAACCTGCCAAATTTGGGGTTGCGAGATCCAAAATGTTGTTCCTAGGGGAGTAGGGGATCCCTGTAACTACGCAAGGACATTGCTCCTACTTTAGTAGATGATATGGTATAGCTCCGAGCCCATGGCCTATCCGGTTTCACTCAGAGCTTTGGTAACCACCGTAGGAGGTGTGATGTACATGCACTCATTTCAGGGGGTGAAACACTTCTCAGTTTGGGAATCACAGGTAGCGACTCTGTGCAAGTAAAACACCACTTGCATCACTAGTTTCAGATGGAAGATCTCGACCATCTAAGCTACTTGAATTGCAGGTTAATCACTCGTCAGGAGGTTTCTCTCTTGACAAAAGTTCATAGCTAAGGTTCTTGACCGAGCATGTCTTTCAGATTCTCACTCTTTGCCTACAGCTTTCAGCATAATGTCAATCTACATATTGACAACGGATAACCTTGATCCCTCTCGTTGCAGATACCGCTCATCATTCTAATTATCTCACCATCAGTAGACCTGACATCTCATGCAGTTCATGTTGTTAGCCGGTTTGTATTGGCTCCTCACACTACTCATTATGCATCTCTTCTTTGTATTCTTCTCTTTCTTCGGGACACCATCACCATACCATTATTCTTCACTGTAGATGCCAAGTATCGTGCTGTGGAATCCACTTCTACTGAAATCACTTGGTTTTGCATTTAGGTGTCTTTTGGGGGACATTGGTACTTCTTTCTACTAGTACCCCTGCACACTATGAAAACAAATAGTACAATCAAAATTGCAGCAATCGCGTGTTTCATGAGCAGGCAAAGCATAGAGATTGACTATATTTTGTGCAACAAATCATGTTCTCTGGGACAACCTCTTCCATTCTACACACCCTAGTTGCAGATTGTTCACTTCACCGAATCCCACACATTACAACAACACATATTTCTACCTAGGAAACTCTCATTGGTTGGCCCAAAGTACGTTTGAGGGAGTTGTTTTTTTTTTATTTATTTGTCCTTTTAGTCCCACGTCGATAGCAATAGTTAGCCCACTATGTACTCTTCTTATATGTAGCTGGACTTGAGCCTAATGGAAAATCCTTGATGTGGAGCTTTACATATCACTCTTCTCATATTCTAGCATGACTTACTGCAAATAGAAACCATTTTAATATGTTAAGGCTTGTACAGTAACTACGATTTTTGTAAGCAAAGTTTTGATAATTAATGTGCACACAAGGAACTTAATATTTATGGAGCTCCTAGCACTGTTTCTAACAAGCTTGTGACATCATATGAAGAAAAATAAATCAGGCTTGTACCTCCAATTCGGTGTATCCAAGTGCTCTAGATTAGAGAACTCTACTAAGGGCTAGTTTGTTACATTTCATCTCATTTGTTCAAAAATCCATTTCCGGAACGTTCGTCGGGCTAGCGTTTGAGAAATGTCCATTTCATCCCCGAAATGATGGCACGTTTGGACCCATCCGAAATGAAGCGTGTTCAGCTCGCACCTTATTTGGTACCAAATGTAGCCCCAAATTAATCGTAAATGCAATCCAGACTATCCCTAAAACTATTTGCTAATTTGCACTTAAATACCACGAACTTTTCACTTTTTACAATATGATACCATAAACTATTTTTTAAACAACTTGATACCATAAAAAAAATTCTCAATTGAATACCATTAACTATGAATATTTGCAAAGTCAAGCTAAAGTTAAGCAAAAATGACCATAATGCCCCTTGTAAAAATAAGCATAATATTATTCATTTCAAACTGTAATAAAATATCTAATTTTAATTACACTAATTCTAGTTCTAATATAAAATTTATTATACAATATATCCCTAACCCTAAATAATACTTATAAACCCTAAAAGTTCATTTAAATAAATAATATTTAAAATTAATTTAATTATATACCCAACCCTAACAATTATATCTTCTAGAATTTACTTAAAAATGAAAAACAAAAGAAGGAAAGAACATAACCCCAGCCTCAACCTAAGCCTAAGCCTAAGCCTGACGCTAACCCTAAAAAAAGTTTTCATAAGGTAGAAGTCATTTTAAATTTGTTTAGGGGCCAAAAAATCCTAAATCTATTAAGTTTAATGGTACTTTAAGATGAGTAGTAACTTGCAAGCACTTACAAAGTTCATGGTATCAAGTTGCTTATAAGAATAGTTTATGGTATCAGATTGTAAAAAGTGAAAAGTTGATGGTATTTACTGCAAATTAGCCTAATTATTTTTCTCACTCCAACTTCAAGGTCTAATTAGATCTGAGGTTCTGAGAAAGAAATTAGGTACAGTAGGTCATTATTGCAATAAAATTAAGTTCTTGTTTTGACAGGATGGGTTCATTCAAATAGTCATTATTTCACTGTCATTTTCATTGCATCAATTCCCATCATCTCTGCCTGTGTCCTACTTGGACTCCGTAATGATTACTAAACTTCAATCTCATTTTACATCAGAAAATACACAAGAAATATGCATCCTTTCACAGTCTCATCATCTCACACTAGTTAAATATTAAGTTCTCTCCCAACTCATTTCCTCCTACTACCTCCTCCCCTGTTGGATTAGAATCTACAATGAGTTCCTTATTCAGTTAGGTAATTCCTTCAAATTAACTAGAATAAACAACTAAGTAAAATTTTCAGTTGATTTATTGATGCATTTGAGTCGAGTACTCTTTTGGCGTAATGGTCTTTCCTTAGTATTATCCTCAAGTTTTCTTTTAATAGAACTAGTGAGCCATGAATTGGATATTCTGAAAGTAGAAGCTCATTTATAGAGCTACCTGACTAGTGAAAGATGATATTTATGTAACAACTTTAAACAGATAAAGATAGTTTCACCTGCTGCTTGAAGATCTCCTCTTGCCTCAGCATTGTATTCCGCAGGCATTCTCTATCGTTTTGCTCAAACAATCCATCCATTGACCGCTGAAGCTGACGGCAACCAGTTGAAAATAAATGAGTTCTTTTAGAAAGCTATTTTGAAAATTGACCGAAGTGCCTTGAGATTTGGAAACTACTACTGCCGTATCACATTTATGCTTCAGCAAATTGGTGAAGAGATTTTGAGGACACTTCAATTTTGAACCCATTCCTGAAAGTGTTAGAAGCCAATGCATTATGCTTCTTTAACATGTTATGACTTCATCAAATATATTGGTAGATATCATCCTTTCAGGAAAACAATGAGATTAATAGAAATACTTATATTGAAAGAAAATCTGAAGATAAAGCCAAATTTGAGTTTCTCATGACTATCAACCAGCATTTATTAGTTGAAAGTTCTGCTTAATTATAGAAAGAAAATTCAAACATCACATGCATTTCATCATAACTCCATAACTATTTGAAATAGTCACAAGGTTAGTACAAGTGCAGCACCAAACAGAACAGGGAAAGAGTAACAATCATGGAGAAATCATCCTACCAGGAAGAAATTGAAGAGTGAGAGAGTGCCTATTAGATCTTAAATTTGAATTCCTGAAAAGAAAAACCTATCCTAAATTTCTCAAGACTGCTAATTCCAGCTTGCAAATGTTCAAATCTTTCACTGTGAAGTAGCAATGTTCCATCTAAGAACTTTAAGGAGTTACTCTTTAGTTTCACGTACTAAACTGCACCAATATGGACCTTTTTCACCCTATCAACTGCATGTATGGATGCCATCGATGGTGTCATCGATGTATGTGTGCGTGTGTATGACTTATTGTGTAGGAGACGTTACTGATAGTTGTGAAGTTATTCTCAATAACTTATATGCATTGTCACGTATCATACACGACACTATGAGTGAGGTTCTATTGTGTTGGCATGAGCTTACATATACGGCTTGCTACTGGTATGGGATGTTTGTGTGTCGGTTCATATAAGGATTAGAGCGAGTCTAGTGACTTGCATTGAGATATGAGTTCTTCGAGTCATGGATATAACTGAGCAATTCATGGGCGAAGAAGACTATTAGTAGGCGTGTGAGACAGCCTTTGCATTCATCAGCCTTATGGTTATCCGGTTATCAGTTTATGGTTTTCCGGTTATGGGCATATTGCTAATGGATAATCCGGCAGCGGCCTTGACTGCTTGTCAGATATGGTCGGGAGGTATGCTAGTATATACATAAGCCTCTAGGGGATACTAAGTTTTATTCCTTTACCTACTCATACGTACCAAAGCAGTCTTCAACATGCATTTCACATAGATGGTTAGCTTACCCTTTATTTTGTTTATTTATTCAGTTCATGTTATGGTATTGTTCCTTTTATATCTTGTTACGTTCCTCTGAGGACCTGGTGATCTCTCCAGGTGTTTGATGGACTTCAGGCGTATAGTTGTTGTGATGTGATTCTGCAGAATTCAGGTATTGATGGTAGTGTTACTTTATATCTTCTTTGTACCTTTTACCTTCTTTTACACTTCATATTTCTGCCATAAATTCTATGTTGTTATAGCCTAGTTTTTCGAGCTTACTCTTTTCGCTAGCTCGATCGAACTAGTGTAATATTGGCGGCCGACTCTATTACATTTGTTCATTCTTGATACTTATACATTACTATGGATTAAGATATAGTTTAGTTAGCATATATTTAGTACTTGACAGCGTAGTACATCTGGGATAAGTCCATTAAATTGGAAAATTATTCTAAAACGTATTAGCTGGCATAT
Source organism: Iris pallida (assembly GCA_029216955.1). NCBI lineage: Eukaryota > Viridiplantae > Streptophyta > Magnoliopsida > Asparagales > Iridaceae > Iris > Iris pallida. The sequence continues at coordinate 7,783 of JANAVB010022032.1, forward strand.
TCTCGTCTTAAGTTCCTACGTATTTTGGAACTGGGACGTGACAGAATTTTCTATTGAAAACAAACCAATAAATTATGGAAATTCTGATTATAATTGTTGTATTCATCTCTAGGTCAAAAGCCAAAACAATTACCTTTAGGATACAAATGGGAATAAATATTACCAATATTAAAAATATAACTACAGAATATAAAATGAAGACGTCTATGAAAGGAAATGAATAATATAAAATCCTCTCTAATAAATGAACATAATATCTTCTCTAATACTCCCCCTCAGGATGGGGGCGTAGAGAGTAGAAAGAACCACATTGTTCAAAAATGAGATGAAAATTTGTTGGTAACGATGCTTCTTTAAAGTTATTGACCAACCGAGAACTATAGTGAACATGAGAAAGGGACACCACCTTCTTGCGAACTTTATCACGTAAAGAATAGCAGTCAACTTCAATATGACTATTTAGCTTAAGAAACACTTGATTATCAAAGATGGACTGTTCTTGTCTCTTCGCAGTGGAGCTTTGAAAAGACATGTGATCCTAAATCAGAAAGAAGAGACCGAAGACATTGAATCTCTGATATTATTTGTGCAATGGCACGTTACTTAGCCTTAGCACTATAACGAGCAACCAATGACCGTTTCTTGCTCTTCCTGGATACGAGATTACCACCGAAAAAGAAACAATGATGGTAGTAGAGCAACAATCATCAATAGAGCAGGCCAAATTAGCATCAGAGGAGTCTCGCAAAGAGAGCGATAGTTAGAAAAAAAAAAACATAAGTCCCTAATTTGGAGAGTTCTTGGGATATCACAAGAAGAGCTGCCGCCCAAAGAACGATTGTGGATAATTGCAAAAAAAAAAAAAAAATCTCAAACAACTGACTGTATAGGCTATGTCGAGTAGGGTCAATGTCAAGTAGGTAAGTTCCCAACCAAACAATGATATCGGCCACGATTTGCCAACAGTGTATAGGTGAATGCAGAGAGCCTCATACTGGTATCCGTTGGTGTTCCACTTGGACGACAGCCAAGTAAACAAGTCTTGAAAGTATAACTAATATAACTTCTTTCGGAAAGGTAATTATCATCCTTCTGGTCGTGCAACTTCTATTCCAAGAGTGTACAAAGAGAATTAAAATTCTGTCTAAAACTGAAAGGCCAAATGTTGTTTGACAGGGTCAATGCCCTGTTGTGGTAATGTAGATACACCAATATAATAGCTATTTCACGAGGACTATAATGTAGTAATACAGAATGATTATTTGTTGCATTTGAATCCACAGAAGCAGATAATATATTGCTGAATTTATCAAACCAAGAACGAGATGATAGCTTGAGAGACTTATGCGCGCGACATACCATCTATTGCCACTGACGCTGAATGCCAGGACTCAGGAGGTTGCTCCATATAGACAATTTCATTAAGGTTAGTATGAAGAAATTAATGACATCCAATCCAACTTATAAAGAGGACAAATTGGATGCCAAAGAAAATAATAGTTATACTGAGATAAGCTCTGCAAATGGTGAAAAGGTCTTGGTATAGACTACACCATAGTGTTCAATGAAACCCTTGGCTACTAGATGGGCCCTCAAGCATTCGATTGACTCATCAGGATCGTGATTCACAATAAAGACTCCACAGTATCCCACTAACTTGCAACCGATAAGAATCTTAACCGATGTTTAAGTACGAGTTTGTTAAAGAACCTCCAACCCATATTCCATAGCAACTCGCCAGCCAGGGTATTGAAGTGCCTTCTGAAGGACATGAATATTGTTAAGAATGGAAACCAAGTCTCAAAAAGAAACCTGAAAATGTGGTGTTAGATAGTGAGTGAAAGAAGAAAGAGAAATAGATATTTGGGACAATGTCATTTCGCCTTTCAGAGTGCAATAGGAAGGTCATCAAGGGTACGATTGTCATCGGAGGATGTTGATGACTCAAATGGATTGAGAAGGCTCAGAAGCAGTATTGACATAATATCAATAGGCCCTTCTTCACTTCCTTGAAATGGATATCGTGTTATTTACCTGTGAAACCAACATATCATCCGCCATGGCGGACATGTCGGCCGATAACTACCACCATGATTGCAAGGAATTTAGGGACAACAAGGGAGATGAAGAAGTCATAGGCATTACCCAACGGAGAACTTATATCACAGGAGGTGGAATACGAGTGAGTTCTCCTACAGTGTACCCAATGTTGTAGCTCCGGCCACATGCAAGGGCAATGCTCGAAGATGAAAAGCCAACCGGTGAATATTGAGCATACGAAAATTGATTGAGTAACGAGGACATGAGATAGTTATAGAGGGTGCCGACGGTAGCACAGAAACGACAAGGGTGGCTAGAGTTCACGCCAACATCGTGACTTCAAGAACCCCTACAGGGCCAGTGGAATCGATCTTCACCGATTCGTGTCGTATCCTTATAGGAGGGCCACCTGAGCCAGAGGAGAGGCAGGAGATGGTTTACGCCAACATTATGATTATGGACAGGAATGATCACAAGCGAGCCTCGCCAGACGTAGAAGCCCTGAGTAGCTTCGGGGATGGGAGGCGGGTGCATCCAATTGTGCACCCCCCCCCCCCCCCCCCCCCCCCCCCTCTTCCTTCTCATACAGAGCCAGTAAGGAGGGGGTAGTGGCTACTTCAACATGCCAAAGGAGGATAAGGGAAGGACCTCCACTTAAGGGCTATGGTTGAGCCCACTGCCAAAGCTTAGGAGGACGTGGTCCCACTTCTTGACATCTCCAATGAAGATGACGATGGACTCACAACGACTAACATACTTTGGGAAGAGCAGTTAGGGAAGGCGTCACTGAAGCTTAAAGGGATTGGTTATGTTCGAGATGGGGGATCAAGAAGACTACCCATAGTCGGCCTCCCAGTTGGAGAGTCACTAAGGGCATTAATACCCGACGATGAACTCCGCCGTCTGAGTAACTTGAAGTAGGAGGCGGATGTCTTCTCTGGAGAGAACGGGTGCTTCTTCATAAAGTTCTCAGGAGATGTAGCGTCGAAGGAGGTGGTCCAGGGAGGTCCATGGATGATTGATGGACGCCTCATCATCTTGAGGAAATGGGAACGCATCGTCACCCTAGAGAAGGACTTTCTTACTACAGCTCCTGTGTGGGTGCAATTCCTATACTTGCCCCTTCAACTTTGGAATGCTTCCACTTTGAACAAAATGGCGAGCATTATTGGTGTTCCTCTGAAGATGGATACGACTACGGCTCACCAGAGAAGATTAGCATTCGCCTGTGTGTTGATCGAGATCACATCCCATAAATATCTTCCAAAGGTTGCGCATGTCCAATTCCCCTGAAGAGAAAAGTATAACTAACTCGTCATCTTCGAATGGGTTCCTCCTATGTGTCTTGCATGTAGGTGTATAGGTCACACGGAGAAACAATGCCATAATCCTACCGGGGAAGCACTTCAGAAAGAAGTTATAGAAATGCTTCAGAAGGAGGCTTTAACACAAGAGACTCAAGCAGTGGCCATGTGGACACAGGAAACATCTCCTAACAAGGGAGAGAAGGAAGCCAATTTGGTTCCTTTATCTAATACAGGCACGGAAACGATGGTTACCTGATTAGTTCAGGATAGCCTAGCAGATCTCATGTCTGCTAGGGAAAGTGAGTATAGTGCTCCGCTCCGCGAAGGCACTAGATAAACAGAGAAATCGGATTACTGGCTCTGTAACAGAAAACGATTGATCTGGGTGAGTGGACAAAGACTCATTTTATGATTCGCTTACGCCCAATAAGAATCTGAGTTTTTGATTGAATGCTATTGTTAATAACAAGATGGTAAATAATTGAGTATGCTTATAAGAGAATTCACATGTTTCTATGCTAAAGACAAGAAAGAGTTAACATGTATGCTAAGAAGAAGAATTGTTGCCTGCCAATAAGAAACGATATGATGCCTTGCTAAGAAATGAATGTTGCCTTGATCGATAGAATGTTGCCATGTTAAATCAATTGAGGTGATGCCATGCTAAAGTTAGATATGTTGCCTCAAAACCATGAATCGTTGCTGTGCTTAATAAGAAGAGAAAAGAGAATGTTTACATGTCCCTGAATAGTAAGTTATCAAGAGTAGAGTCCATGCTTGTTATTATCATGCTTGCTTAAATGAGATTGTTCATAGTCCCTCGATCGTATGCTATAAAGACAGAGAAGTATAAAGAAGGCACATTGTGCTATTAAAAGAGATGATACGGCTTGGCCATATAGAGAAAAGAGTAGAGCTACTGGCTCGATTATATGTAAAGAAGAGAACAGATAAAATATGATTGTTGACCGAAATTTGTGCATAACATAGTTTATCTGATATAGTTGCATACATGCATTGGTCCTGGACAACCTGTGCACAAATAAAGATTCTTACGACCGATTCTGGGGCACTGGAGCCGCTCGGCCTAGGGGGGATAGAGTAACGCCCTGAGGTAAAAGAGACCTCACGGTGTATAGAGAGTGTCCACTAGCGACGAGCTGAACGCAAGAGTCACAGCGGGTAATATGGGAAATGATCCATGGACCATCATATATATATATATATATATATATATATATATATATATATATATGTGTGTGTGTGTGTGTGTGTGTGTGTGTGTGTGTGTGGATTAGTGAAGAGCTTAACCCTGAGCCGTAGCTGCTAGCATGTGTGTTATCAGTGCAAAGCTGAACCTTGGGTCACAGCTACTGGTCTACACATGTGTTGGTGCAGAGATGAACCTTGAGTCACAGCTGCTAATCGATGACATGCATAAGAAAGATTTTGTTAAGAGCTAACGATGCAGAGACGAACAGGGAGAAATGTTGGTTATGTTATATTTATTCTAATCCTTGTCTTGTGCAGGGATGGACCGTTGGCTATGGGTAAGAATCACTGAATAAGTGATATCCGCTAATGCTTATGTTTCTATAATGAAATGCTTCTATAAATAATCTGATGTAATGAAATATTGTTCCAAGAGTTGCTAAAGATGTTTTGATGCCTAGAATACTGCTAATGTCCCTAAAAGTTGCTTGAACAAGATAAATGATTATGGTTCATGAAACACGCTGCGCACTCCACAGAAATGAATAGTGCCTTGTATTCTTGAAATGAATAGAAATGAAGTAACATGAAATGAACTGTGATTTTTCAAAAGTGTTTTCAAAAAGATATGTAAGCTGACTGTGAATATGCATGAAATAAACATAGAAAAAAAAGTAGCAAGATCACATCACAAGAAATATTTTCTCACTAAATGAATTAGTAATCATTTCAGATAAATATAGCCTTTGTTCAAAATCACCAGTATGTTGATATACTGACCCATCATCAGTCTGCACGCAGGTGCAAGATGAATCGAGATGGATAGTCCGAAGCGATAATCCGAACCTCATCCCCATGAGCCAGAAATCAGAAGAGATGCTAAGAGATGGACATCTGTTTCAAAGAGTTAGTTTTGTATATAAAGGGATGTAATGTATGGAACGGGATATTGTAATCTGCAATGTTTCTGAGAGAATGTAAACTTTGTATCAGAGAGAATTGAAAGCTTGTAATTTGTTCAAATGAAATAAATAAAGAGAATTGTTTCTGTTTGTGTTCAATTATATTCTGCAATATGTTCGCTGCTACTTTAAATATCTGCACCTTGTTCCGCTGCGTATTGTCTATCTTGTCTATTTTGTCATTGTACAGGTCTTGGCCTTTTGCAAGCGCAACTTAGGCTTGCACGGCAATATGCTCAAGCGAGAACGAACGGTCTCACAGAGTCCGAAGCAAGGACAAAGAGGACGAAATGACTCTGCGGGATCGGGACGTGACAGAATCCTCTGGCCAATTGTTGATTCGATTGAATTCGAAGATGTTCTCCTGATCGAAAGTGCTTGTCTACTTGATATCATCTATGAGATTAACGTTCCATACAATAAGTCCGTAAATATTTTTATGATGTCGGCATAAGTTTTATCGATTTGATTGATTGAGATTGAGATGTTTATTGAACATAGAATTTTAACATGATCTGGTCTCAGATTTTATGGATTGATGATGGCGAAGGATGAGGCATATCGCTGCTATGGATATCGTAAGTTTTTTCTTAAGTTTCGAGGACGAAACTTCTTCTCGGTGGGTAATTATGTAGTGTCCCGTTTCGCGAAGGCACTAGATAAACAGAGAGATCGGATTACTGGCTCTGCAACAGAAAACGATTGATCTGGGTGAGTGGACAAAGACTCATTTTATGGTTCGCTTACGCCGAATAAGAATCTAAATTTTTGATTGAATGCGATTGTTAATAACAAGATGGTAAATCATTGAGTATACTTATAAGAGAATTCACATGTTTCTATGCTAAGAATAAGAAAAAAGTTAACCTGTATGCTAAGAAGAAAATTGTTGCCTGCTAATAAGAAACGATATGATGCCTTGCTAAGAAATGAATGTTGCCTTGATCGATAAAATGTTGCCATGTTAAATCAATTGAGATGATGCCATGCTAAAGTTAGATATGTTGCCTCAAAACCATGAACTGTTGTTGTGCTTAATAAGAAGAGAAACGAGAATGCTTACATGTCCCTGAATAGTAAGTTATCAAGAGTAGAGTTCGTGCTTGTTATTATCATGCTTGCTTAAATGAGATTGTTCATTGTCCCTCGATCGTATGCTATAAAGAAGAGAAGTATAGAGAAGGCACATTGTGCTGTTAAAAGATATGATACGACTTGGCCGTATAGAGAAAAGAGTAGAGCTACTGGCTCGATTATATGTAAAGAAGAGAACAGATGAAATATGATTGTTGACCGAAAATTTGTGCATAACATAGTTTATCTGATAGAGTTGCATACATGCATTGGTCCTGGACAACTTGTGCACAAGTAAAGATCCTCACGACCGGTTCTGGGACACTGGAGCCGCTCAGCCTAGGGGGATAGAGTAACGCCCTGAGGTAAAAGAAACCTCACGGTGTATAGAGAGTGTCCACTAGCGACGAGCTGAACCCAAGAGTCACAGCGGCTAATATGGAAAATGACCCATGGACCATGACATATATAGGTGTCGATTAGTGAAGAGCTGAACCCTGAGCTACAGCTGCTAGAATGTGTGTTATCAGTGCAAAGCTGAACCTTGGATCACAGCTACTGGTCTACACATGTGTTGGTGCAGAGCTGAACCTTAAGTCACAGCTGCTAATCGATGACATGCATAAGAAAGATTTTGTTAAGAGCTAACGATGCAGAGACGAACAGGAAGAAATGTGCAGAGACGAACAGGGAGAAATGTTGGTTATGTTATATTTATTCTAATCCATGTCTTGTGCAGGGATGGACCGTCGGCTATGGGTAAGAATCACTGAATAAGTGATGTCCGCTAATGCTTATGTTTCTATAATGAAATGTTTCTATGAATAATCTGATGTAATGAAATGTTGTTGTTCCAAGAGTTGCTAAAGATGTTTTGATGCCTAGAATGCTGCTAATGTCCCTAAAAGTTGTTTGAACAAGATGAATGATTATGGTTCATGAAACACGCTGCGCACTCCACAGAAATGAATTGTCCCTTATATGCTTGAAATGAATAGAAATGAAGTGAAATGAAATGAATTGTGATTTTTTGAAAGTGTTTTCAAAAAGAGAGGTAATCTGACTCTGAATATGCATGAAATGAACATAGGTAAAAGTAGCAAGATCACATCACAAGAAATGTTTTCTACTAAATGAATTAGTGATCGTTTAAGACAAATGTAGCCTTTGTTCACAATCACCAGTATGTTGATATACTGACCCATCATCAGTCTGCACGCAGGTGCAAGATGAATCGAGATGGATAGTTCGAAGCGATACCCGAACCTCATCCTCATGAGCCAGATTCAGAAGAGATGCTAAGAGATGGACATCTGTTTCAAAGAGTTGGTTTTGTATATAAAGGGATGTAATGTATGGAACGGGATCATTGTAGTCTGCAATGTTTCTGAGAGAATGTAAACTTTGTATCAGAGAAAATTGAGAGCTTGTAATATGTTCAAATGAAATCAATAAAGAGAATTGTTTCTGCTACCTTGTGTTCAATTATATTCTGCAATATGTCCACTGCAACTTCAAATATCTGCATCTTGTTCCGCTGCATATTGTCTATCTTATCTATTTTGTCAATGTACAGGTCTTGGCCTTGTGCAAGTGCAACTTAGGCTTGCACGCATCACGCCCAAGCGAGGACGAACGGTCTCACAGAGTCCGAAGCGAGGACGAAAGGACTCTGCGGGATCGGGACGTGACAATGCGAAGGTCATGTCTTCGACAGCTAGAGAGGAGGAGACCTCTACTGGGCACGGAGGACCAGGAGGAGCTCCCTTCAAGGGCTGACACTCGGCCCACCACCATGATTTGGAGTCGAGCGGAGAGTGCATCCAAGGAATCTGGTGGTGACGAGGAAAGACATGCAGATACTGAGAGGTTTCTGTCGGAGATTTATCTCTAAGTAAGGTGAATGAAATATGGTTAAGCCTCCTACAACAAGAAGATGATAACTCATCTTGGATTAGATCACGATGGAAACTTGAGAAGCAGCAAGTGGAGATCCGAGTTAGTACTTGGTGTACTAAGGGCCATGCTATAAATGAGAGGAGTCTGATGTATGTGACGTTGGTTCTGAGTTGTAGGATTCGGCTTATAAGTCTGGCCAGGAAGATGCAGCTATGTGTATACCGTTTACTTCTGGGCCGCTTTCTGACGAGGGACGGACTCATCTCATTTGGGATTCAGGTGCCCAACCCAAAATGTGTGCTTTGTGACTTGGATGATGAATATATGCGATACTTATTCTTTGAGTGTGAGGTGTCCTGGTACATCTGGAATGAACAATGCCATGCGCTGGACAGATGTGACACTGGCAGGGAGATCGGAGATGTCATCAGTGGGATCCGAGACCGAAGAGGGAGGGCAGGTCTGGTTCAAGACCGCTAGAGTATTGTTGTCTAACATGTATGGAGGAAAGGAATCGTCGCATCTTCGAGGGACTTACCACCACTCCTGTAGGCATCCTCCATAATATTGATTTTGATATAAAAGCTATGGAATCCTGATGAGTGGGAGACCACTCTGATTGTATGATTGTATGATTATCTGTTGAGTTTGAAATAAAATTTACCATTTTTTCAAATATATATATATATATATATATATATATATATATATATATATATATATATTGGAACCAGGTAAATTGTTTCTGGAATCGCTCTCACAGGGATTCGAACTCCTGACCACTCGGGCCGCATGCATCTCTCTTAACCACTAGGCTAGAGACCATTTGCATATATATATATATATATATATATATATATATATATATAATTGTTCTAGTTAAATGGATGTCTTGTTTCTAAGATTACGGAAACCTAAATAAAACAAATTGAGTATGATATATTAGCCATTTCTCCGGTTCTCCCTATCAAAATTCATCTTGTCGTATGTGTCCAACACTTCCATAGACAATAAACAACTTGTCCACATCTACGAATCATAAAATATTCATATATGAAAGAGTATGTGTAGAAAATAATAGTTGGTGTAATTTTATTGATGGACTACTTCACTACTTATAGGGAGTCTAGCTCCTCTACATACTACAAATTCCGATGTGGGACTAAAAGTCCCTTATTGATTCTCAACACTCCCCCTCAAGATGGACGATAGATATTGATCATCCCTATCTTGTTACATAGCTTCGACAGACTTAATGAACTAAGACCCTTAGTCAGATAGTCTGCCACTTGTTCTTCTGAGCGGACATGGCCAATCTTCAGTATCCCTTGCTCCAGCTTCTCCTTGATAAAGAATCGATCGATTTCGATGTGTTTCGTTCTGTCGTGCTGAACCGGATTATTCGCTATACTTATTGCGGCTTGACTATCGCTCAGAAGATGCAACGGTGTCCCCTTATCCAACTTCAACTCTGTCAGCAGTGCTTTCACCCATAGTAGTTCTGACACCCCTAGAGCCATTGCTCTGTATTCTGCTTCAGCTGTCTACCGTGCTACCACTGACTGTTTCTTTGCTTCTCCATGAAACCAGGTTTCCTCCTACAAAAACACAGTACCCCGTGGTAGAACCATCTGTCGTCTATGCAGCTTGTCCAGTCTGCATCACAGTATCCCTCAATATCTGTGCATCCATTCTTCTTGAACCACAGTCCTTTTTCCGGCGTCCCTTTCAGATATCTTAGGATCTGAAATACTGCATCCATATGATCCGTTCTTGGATCATGCATATAGCGGCTTACAAGCTTACTTCAAATGAGATATCAGGGACGAGTATGCCCTAGATAAATCAGTCTGCCTACTAGCCTTTGATACCTTTCGCGATCAACAGGCTCTCCTGCTTCTGCTCCCATCTTGCACTTCTGGTCAATTGGAGTGACTGCTGCTCGGCATCCCAGCATCCCTGTCTCCTTCAGTAGATCTAGTACATATTTTTTTGTGAGAGAACAATTCCTTGTTCACCATCACACACCTCGATACCTAAAAAATATCTCATCTGTCCTAAGTCCTTACCTCAAAACTCCTTAGCGAGTTTCGACTTCAGCTTAGTGATCTCATCAGCATCATCACCTGTGATCACTATATCATCCACATATATAGCAAGTATAGTTATGTGGCCTCTTGCATGCTGGAGGAAGACCGTGTGATCTGCATTTGTCTGATGGTACCCCATGTCAGTGACAGCCTTTCTGAATCTGTCAAACCAGGCTCGAGGAGATTGCTTCAGCCCGTACAGCGACTTCTTCAGTTTGCACACTTTTCATGTGACGTTCCTTCATCTGAATCTGACACAGAGTAGCACCCCGGAGGAGTCTCCATGTATACTTCTTCTTGTAGGTCTCCATGAAGAAATGCGTTCTTTACGTCTAACTGGTGTAGCTTCCACCCATAGTTGCTGCAATGGAGACCAGCGATCTTACGGTACTCATCTTCGCTACTGGGGCAAAAGTCTCATCATAGTCGATACCATATGTCTGGGTATAGCCTTTTGCAACCAGTCTCGCCTTGTATCGTTCAACTTTTCCTTCTGGTGTCTCCTTCACTGTGTAAACCCATTTGCATCCTACAACTTTCTTCCCTTCAGGTAATGGCACCAGCTCCCATGTCTTATTTTTCTCTAGTGTCCCAAGTTCTTCCATCATTGCAGCTTTCCATCTTGGGTCCTTCTTTGCTTCCTGCCAATTCTTAGGTAAAGAAGTGGAGTCTAACGAAGTGAGGAAGGCTTGATAAGTCGGAGAGATATTAGAATAAGACAAGTAGTTGGCGATATCATAGTTCATAATCTCGATAACGAATAGGAGCCTTTCCCGCATTAATGCGAGAAGACCTCCTTAAGGGAGCAATGGGAGGTGGGGAAAGCATACCATCCGAGTCGGAGAGACCCGCTTCCGAATCCGAGTGATCCGGTACGGGAGTAACATCTTCAGGAGTTGGGGCAGGAGTAGACGAGGGACTTGGCACATTTGGCACAGGGCACGGCACAGTACTGGACCTCTGCTGTCAGTCTTCTGTACACTTGGAGCTCTTTTTCCCTTGTCTGCTTCTCCCCCTGCGTAATATATGTATCGTCTTCTTCATCCTCCGTATCGGTATTACTGATGCTTTCTCCTCTTTCCTTCCAATTTGCAACAACAGGACAAGGTACCGATCCGACGACCACGCTTGGACGTATTATCTCCCCCCTCACGGCTAACACCCGCTGTGTTAGGTGTGTTTCCAAACGCGGAGGCCTCATCTGAACCATAATATGGTTCCACCTCTCTGAATGTAACGTCCATGCTTACAAACAGCTTCCGTTCCACCGGGCTCCAGCATACATACCCCTTCTGTGTCCTGGTGTACCCAACAAAGACACTTAACTGCTCTAGGATCCAGCTTACCAACTCCAGGTCTGTTATCATGGACAAAGCATACACATCCAAATACTTTCGGAGGAACGGTGTATGCAGTTGTCCCCGTGAGCATTTCCAACGGCGTCTTCCAGTCCAGCAATTGAGAGGACATCCTGTTGATGAGATAAGAGGCTGTCAAGACAGCCTGCCCCCACAAGTATTTAGGCACATTCATAACTAGCATCATCGTCCGAGCTACTTCCAGCAGGTGCCTGTTCTTTCGTTCTGCAACACCATTTTGAGCCGGTGTATATGCACAAGAGGTTTGATGCAGTATGCCATGAGAGGATAAATATGCAGCAAACCTCGTATGGGTATATTCCGTCCCATTATCCGACCGGAAACACTTAACGCGAGCATTATATTGTGTCTTTACGCGTTGATGGAAGCTCTGAAATGCTTCAAAAAACGTCACTTTTATTCTTCAGTAGGTAGACCCACGTTACGCGGGTAGAGCAGTCAATAAAAGTGACAAACCATCTATAAACCGTTAACACCGGTTGTAGGACAAGGACCCCACACATCTGAATGAATCATATCAAAAGCAGCAGTACATCGATGCCCAGAACTCACATAGGAGCTTCTGGTATGTTTTTCCAACTCACAAGCATCACAAACTAACAACTCTTTATTCGCTTTTTGATATAAGGATGGAAACATGCGACTAATAACAGAAAAGGAAGAATGTCCTACATGCTGATGGTGTAGGAGTAGCTCGGCTTCGACACTTCGACTTCGGACTTTTGGTTGTGTGTCTGCAACCAATGATGCCAGTGCTCTGTCCAGACCGTTCCTGTCCAAGTACCATAGACCCTTATGCCATGTGCCAGTGCCCAGTCGTCTCCCCGTTCCCTTCTCCTGAAAGATTACCTTAGGAATATCAAAGGAAACAGTACAGTTTAGATCAAGGATAATGGCGCTAATGGATATAAGATTGACAGGAAAGGAAGGAGCATGTAAGACATTAGATAGAGTGATGGAAGGAGTGCAATCAATAGTGCCTTTACCCATAACAGGCCTGGAGGTACCATCAGCAGTCTGAATGCTTTCTGGCGGCGTTAGGTTAGAGTATTCCCGGAACTCACCTCGGGACCCCGTGACATGGCGGGATGCCCCAGAGTCCATAATCCAGACTGGCTGAGAGACAGATGCAAGAGCACGCGGAGGTATACCGTCACTGGTTTGGAAAAGTAAGTGCAGTAATCTCCTGAGGTGGGCGGCACCTCAGAATTGACTTGTCGGTCACCAGAACCAATCTTTGAGCCCCGCAGTTTCTCAAGAACTTCTCTCTCAAATGGAGTTATGTCCGCCAGCTGATTGTCCCGGCCTTCATCCGCCAGATTTGCCGTGTTGCCTCCAGAGTAAGTGCCCCTTCCACCAGTGTAGCTGCCTCGACCACCTCGTCGTCCACCCCGACCACGGCCCCGACCACGCGAGGAACTCCGTGCTGGTTTGGGCAAAAGAGGATGTAATGCCCTGTGTCACCACAGTTGTGGCAAACGCCTCCCGCAGAAGGAGGCTGGTTGAAAGCAGCAAGAGCAGATGTGGCAACTCCGACTTGCTCCCCTGGGAGATGCCCATGGGGGCATCAGCTTCAACCGTGCTTCTTCTTGTGCCATGGCAGCAGTATGGCATCATCTAAGGTCGGCAGCTTCGGTTGCGAAGAAGTACATTCCTACGTTGCTCAAATGCAGGGTTGAGCCCCTTCAAAAACTTCATCATCCGTTGCCGCGAGATATAATCCAGAAATTTCTGGAAATATTTTGCGAAGGACGGTTCAACCTGAGCATCCTCCATTCCAAGAGGATCATAATGGTCAAGATCAGACCAGTACTTCTTCAACAAGGCGGCGTACTCAGATATGGTACGATCGTCTTGGACTACCCGCTCGAGTTCATCCTGCAGTTGGAAGACTCGCATTGGGTTACCTGAACCGGAGTACATATCTTTCAATGTTCTCCAGATATCAGCAGCTCCCCCATTGCTTCAACATTACCGACACTTGATCGGTTAAAGAGGCTGTCAACCAACCAGCCACGACATTGTTGACAATCTCCCATACAGCAAACTCCTTCGAGGAGTGATCGACCGGGGCCTTGGTGTGGCCATCTACATAGCCAACCAAGCCACGTCCCTTCAGCGTCCGCATCGCCTGCCGCGACCATTTTAAGTAGTTGGTCGTGCCTTCCAGCTTCGTCTCCAGTTTGTCCAACTTCTCCATTTTATACGGTGACGGATCCACATCAGTATGGGTCACGCGTGAGGTTGCCTCCGGTAATCTCTTGGTCAGGAGATCCTCGACCAGGGCCTTCATCTCTTCTGCTGTCAACTTCCCATAGATGGAATCCATGGTTTCTGCAACTGTAATCAGTGAGGTTTTGTTGTTTCCTGAGTCGTCGTCGTTTGCTTCGTCTTCGTCTTAGTCAGCAATCTGCTGTGAATTCTGATCTCAGGTAGCGTCTTCGTCAACTGTATATTCTGACAGTTGAGATAGAGATCGGGGGGAAACAACAAACTAGCTGCCTCACTGATATGTTGGAGTGTATGCGACCAACTAGAACCGCGTCATTAGACGTGTTCGGACAACCCAAACTTAGTTGTGCCTCCTTGCATGGCGAAGTATGCAGCACGCCGCAACAGAAATCCTAGAAGGATTCTGAGTGTACGAAAATCTAAAGAGATTTCGTAACAGAAGCAAGACGAAAATCTAAGAGATTTCGTATGCGTAGCAGTAGGTCTTCTAAAGACAAGATACTGAGTCTCGAAGGCAACAACAGTAGAGCTTCTAAAAAGAAGGTACTGATTCTCGAAGGCAACTGCAGTAGATCTTCTAAAAAGAAGGTACTGATTTTTATTTTTCTATTTTTTTTTTTTTTTGGCTAGGGTTTAGGGTTTTGATGTCGAGAGTGGGAGAGGGAGGTAGGGGGGAGGGTATTGCTCCGGGAGGGGGGGGGTCGGACGGGGGGGGGGGGGGGGTTGCTCCGGGGTGGGGGGGGGGCGGGGGGGGGTCGGGGGGGGGGGGGGGGGGTTGGGGGGGGGGGGGGGGGGGGGGGGGGGGGGGGGGGGGGGGGGGTGGGGGGTTGGGGGGGGGGGGGGGGGGGGGGGGGGGGGGGGTGGGGGGGGGGGGGGGGGGGGGGGTGGGGGGGTGGGCTGGGGGGGGGGGGGGGGGGGGGGGGGGGAGAGAGAGTTATGGCTCTGATACCATGTAGAAATAATAGTTGGTGTAATTTTATTGATGGACTACTTCACTACTTATAGGGAGTCTAGCTCCTCTACATACTACAAATTCCGATGTGGGACTAAAAGTCCCTTATTGATTCTCAACAGTATGTATCTATATTAGTTGTTACTATGAGACTTCAATACACCTACCATTTTTAAATATTTACAAAGATACACATATATTGCAGTGTCCTAATCATAGTTCACAGTATCTGTCGACACCGACGGACGATACCAATATGACCAGTATCTATATAGTAATGGCATATCTCAATCCGATCCGACCGCTACCGTTACTGACCAACACCGACTTTGGAATCTATAGAAAAATTGAATGGAAAAGATAGAAAAATAGAAAATAGTGTCAGTACAATAATTCAGTTGAGACAAAGACTGTCAATGGTACATTGTACCAATATAATTCCTTATTCATAAACTATAATCATTACAATATGTCGAAATTGTATATCTATAATTCACAAAATTTATCTATTTTAATAATGTTTCACTCAAAACTATTTATTGTAATTGCATTATATCTAAAGGCCAATAAATTAATATAGTATCTATTGCAAAAGAATATATTCCACCTAAAACTAACAAGAAACAACATATAATTTATGAAATTGTGTCTAAATGTATCAAATAGTTTTTTAGCTTTTCTAAAAAAAATTTTATTAGTTTTGGCTTTTCGAAATGAAGAACTCGATACTCTGATTCGGCACAGTTGAAACTTCCGAAACCAACTATCAATACTCATAGGAAGGATCCGAAACCAATTCTAATACCGATATTTCTAACCTTGGTCCTAATGTCCAGACTTCAAGAGTTGTCATGTCAAGACACGCATCATTTCCATGTCAAAGTGTCACCCGTGTATGCAATCACTAATCATAAATATGACAATTGACCAAGTCGCATTCTTGTCTAGCATGATCGCGAGCAATAAATTGCAGGGGTGTACTGGTGGCCCCAATCTATGGAAACAATTACACGATAACCAGGAAGTAGAGATTATCATCTTCCAGGTATATACTTATCTACCTATATACTTGAGCATTTTGTCAATTAAAACAATTAAGGCAGCTTTGTCATACTATCTGACAATACAAATATGTACTGGTCATATCGGAGCAGATTCGGCCTATTCTGGTCCAGTACTGACCAAAATTATCGGTATCAAATCAAGTATAGGCTCAAAAACCATCGGTTTTGGTGGGCTTTTAGATATATGGGCTTGGACTTAGTTTTAAGAAAGTTAATGTAATATTATTTGGTTTGATGCTCTTTTTAATTATTCTGTTAACTAATATTTTTGGTTATTTATTCTTTTGGGCCTGACTTGGATTCGAGTAGCTTGCTTAATTCTGTAAAATTAAATTGGGTATGGGTACCCATTACAGGTCAGGGATTCAACAATGCTAATATATCCATTCAAAGCTAATGAGAAATATTGTAAAATATATGTAAAACATATATAATACTGTCTAATTCTAAATGGATCAATTTTTTCTGGTTTTATTACTACTGCATTCTTTTGGCTTTCCAGAACGAAAAAGTCTGATACTTCTGTCCGAAACCACCAAAAATGTGGATACCACCGATACTTATACTCATAGGAAGGGTCAGATCAAGGTTCGCGATATCAGCCTTAAAATCGGTATCAGACCCTTCCTATGAGTATCCGGATCGGTGGTATCGGTAATATCGGCGATTTCGGATAGGAGTATCAGATTTTTTTTTTTGGTATCGGAAAGAAAATAATTATTAAAACTTTGAAAAAAAATATTTTGTACATTTAAGCACAATTTTAAGATTATAGTTTTGAAATTGAATAAAATAGTAGTAATCCTTGCCTATTGGTTTACCTGTAATAGATAAGTTTTCTTCTTTTTACAACCTTAATGTATTTTACATCCTTGATGATTGGTCTTTTTCATTCAATTTTTTTGCCAATTGACTGAAAAGAGACCCCCAATGTCGGTATCGGTCAGTATTGGTATTGGCCGGTATCGGATCGGGATATGACAAACCGTATCAGTACCGGCCGTATCGGATCGGTATCAGCCGATACTGTAAATTATGGGTCAGAACCATTCAGAAACAGACACTATATACCTTGTTGAAGGAAACGAAGAACTAGCAGCAGCAACCTATAGTTGGCAAATATCCACCTCATTATAGTATCTCTTGCAATTTCAGGTGAAAAACAACCTGTGTTTTTACTGAAAAAAAAAAGGATTACAAAAGAACCCAACCCAATATATGTAAAGGTGTAAAATAGGGAATACAACAGAACCAAACACCATATAATAACTACACATCACCACGTTCCCAAACATCACAAGACAAAACAACTCGACCGACTATAAGAACGCAATGCAAAGTGATAGCAAAAATGATATGGCTGATGCTTCAGACATTCCCACAATTGGTTGAATATCTATCTAAACCCTATGTTGCACAGACACGGCAGGTGTCAGTATCCGTATTGTTTACGTACCCGTATTTGTGTCCGTATTTGTGCAACATAGGTGACTACATTGTACCTATTTAAAAATGTCCATATCCCATATCCTTATGGTGTCCTCATCCGTATCCGTGTCCATATTTGTGCAACATAGTCCGTGCAACATAGGTGACTACACTGTACCTATTTGAAAATGTCTGTATCCCATATCCTTATGGTGTCCTCATCCGTATCGGTGTCCATACTTGTGCAACATAGTCCAAACCTATGAGAACCCACAAGTTGCTACCTATCAAGACTGTAACTATAGATCTATATAAAGTATGGGAAAAGAAACTTTGATGAGGCATATGTACGAATCTTACTTTTGGTTTCTTCGTATTTAGAAGTCTATCTCAGGATATTTTTAAATAAGAATCTATCATCAGTCAGTTTGGCGAGCCGAAAGAGGGCCTCAATTTCGAACTCCGTGCAACAAAATAGGACTGAACAAAATTTCCTAAATGTTCTCCCACAAAGTTAAAAGGAGCTTAAGAGTTAAGACATCAAGAGGTGCCACTGCCACCCATAATGACAAAAATGAAAATTGGCATATGATTGGCAATTTGACATGATCCCTGATAAAAGAAAAGATAGAATATATTATAAACAGTTACAATGACTAGTTCTATAGTGAAAACTGAGTAGATTTGGAAAATTTGCCACAATAACATACAATAAACCTCTTTAGTAGATCGACCTCTATCGTGATACTTGGGGTGTCTTTCCACTTATTACTTTGCATAATTCCTGCCTGCTTAAAACTATCCTGTCATGGTCAAGGGAAAATTTTAAACATAGCTCCTTAGATATCGGTATCGGCGTCAGAACATTCCTATGAGCATCGGTATCGGCGATATCGGTAGTATCGGCGGTTTCGGATCGGAGTATCAGATTTTTTTTTGGTATCAGAAAACAAATAATTATTAATAAATTATTAACATTTAAAACAAATATTTTATACATTTAGGCATAATTTTAAGTATTTCCAGTGTTATTTCTAGTAATTTGAAATTAAATGAAATAGTAGTCACCCTTACCGATTGTTTTATGCAATAGATCATTTTTCTTCTTCTATATGCTTTTACAACCTTATTATGCTTCAAACCCTTGTTGATTTGTCTTTTTCATTCAATTTTCTTTGCCAAATTGATCGGAAAAGAGACCCCCAATGTCGTTATCGGTCAGTATCGGGTATCGGTCGGTATCGGATCAGGACATGTCAAACTGTAGCTATCGGCCGTATCGGATCGGTATCGGCCGATACTTTAAACTATGCTTTCAAGGCTTTATAGCAAGCTCTCTCTTGTCTGAAAGTTACCTCTGTCAGAATATTTCATCATCTCATAGTATGGACTATGTCAAAGTGACTGATGTGTTGATGTGATCAAACTTTATCAGGAGCCCTTTTGAAATGAGGTTGGTGCTTGACTACGTATACCATTTGATTGGAAAAAGTTGATGATATAATGTATCGAATCTATGGAACATTTGTGAAAGGTTGTGCCAAACACACATTTAATAACCAAGCTAAAATGTCTATGTTTCAAGGGGGGAAAAGGAATGTTGTTCAATTGCTGCTCCTGCATCTTAATCATACTAAAAAAATAATACAGATTGTGATTCCGCATCATAGTATTTTTTATAGTAGCAGTGGAAAACCACAACAGCTAGTATGATATCTTCAATCAGTTAAAGTCCTCAAGAATGCCAGTATAAAAGCAATTCCCGAATTGAGTAACTCTATGGCTTCGCTAGGGGCCATGTATGCTGATGTTAAAGGATGAAACTCAAAGGGTAAAGCTATCAATGACCATTATTTAGTTTTCAAAGACAAGGCAAACAGTTACTAAATCAGACCTGCAATTGCAATTGGAGAGCATTTTAACTCCTACAGGGAACTATACGATCAAAGATTAAGGAAACAAACACAACTATCTAGATCAACGAATTAAAATTTGTGACAGCTATGTTGTCATGCAATAGGCCTGGGACCAAATGATGTCAACACTAAGCAACAAACAAGCAGAAAAATATGTCAAAGCCATGGGGTGGTAAAATATCACCCAAGTGGTGCTTGTTCTCGTCTCCTGTCCGAAAATTGATTTTGGAAAAACATCCACTCATATAACTAAACTCGGTAAATTTGAAGATCTCTATAGAATTTCCCCCTAGTAGTACCAGATTCATACATCCCCTGAACCATGGGCGGATCTCGGAAAATAGAATTTTATAGATTATGAATAATTTTGTCAAACTTACCAAATAACTATGGGTCTCCACTATGTTAAACACTATCAAAAGGTAGCCCTAGTGGTTAAGTATCTATGTTTTGTATTGAAGGTCCTAAGTTTGGAACATATACTTATCATTTTCTTCTACTTAATCAAGCCCTCATTAACTAAGGTTTCTGGATCCGCCCCTGCACTGAACATCTACTACACAACTACCATAGTTCAACTGCAAAAGCTCTTAAAGAGCGTGTCGTATCACTCAAGCCAAAGCACACTACAAAAACGAGCAGCAAAGAAACTAGCTAAACAAAATCTACAGAAAAGCAAGAAGCAAATAGCAACAATAAAAATGAGAAAAATGTACATAACATACGAGTACACAACAAGAGGAAGGATCAAGTACCAAGCAAGGACCAGGATAGAGTTGACGACGACACCTCTGCTTACCGAGCATCTTCCTCCTCCTCCCTCCAACCCCTTCTCTTCTCATCCATATCACTCACTCCCCATAGATAGCAAACAATAGAAAGAGCCCACTCACCAACAAGCAACAACCATTTTTATAAAACTGGGCCAAGTCCAAGTCCACCGAGGAATCCAAGGGCGAGGAGGGTTGATACTTGATAGATCAGGAGACTGGATAGTCGGATATCGGCAACCCCTTCCTCCCCCAACACTTGAACAGCAACCGAACCGAACCAAAAGACTTATATTGCTTAGAGAAACAACAAAGGCAACCCACCATAAACAAAAAAAATAATGCCAACAGAATAATTGACAGGCTGTTGAGAGAGGCTGGATGGAGAAGCCTAGGATTGATGGATAATATCCAATGGGGCTGGCTGCTATACACTAATATATATATCAAGAAGAGCAACAAGCAAGCCAATTATTGTCATAAGAATCTATGTACATAAACAAACTCACTCACTCCTCTACGTAGGACCAAACATTAATGGAACTTGTGAACAAAAATATTCCAGACAGCTCTTATGGGAACATGGAGATACCAAGATGGATGCTATGCTCCATTAAATGAAAAAAATCAAAATCTTCTTCTCCTCACTTGTATCTATGTATCTTTCTGTCCTCTCTTGGAGATCCAAGGAAGGATGACCATATCCACCCCCACCACTCCAGATCTCATCCCCCTAACAAAAATGTACTATTTATAGTAAACTGGATTTGGAACAGAACTGTTGACAATATCCCAAAGGGGTTAAACTGTTAAAAGTGGATAACAACCTAGAATATTGTCATTTCAGACAAAACCCAACCTAGAATTTAATCAATTTTTTTCTGGATTAAAAAGGTTATGCTTACTTATCTGTTCATTTTGGGTTAAAAAAAAAAAAAAAAAAAAAAACCCACCAATGATCGACTTCTGATGTTGATGCAAAAACCACACTTTTGATGTTGGCACAAAATTGTTGAAAAAAATTCGATCCGGTTTCAGTTTTGAAAATACCAAAAAAAAAAAAAATTATTCGGTTTTGGTTTTGATCCAAAACCGAAAACTGAATAAGACTTATGCAATTATTAAGTACCCTTAAATTTATGCATATTTTATGATCAAAATGTCTCTCTTTTTTTTCATATTTTGAAAATAACAATTCTATGCATGTCTTTTAAAGCCAAATTTTGATAATTTAACAACTAGTCCAACTTTGGATCCAACTTTGAAATACAACAAACATGTGTATAAAAATTGTAATTTTCTAATATAATTTAATTACAATTCCAACTTTAGGCGTGTATTTTGGTTTGATTTTGATTTTGGATTTTTAAAATTTTGGTTGATTGGATTTCCTCTCTTCCCCTTGCTCGGAAACACCTTGTTGGATTAACATAATGAACCAAAGAGAGAGTTGATCCTCCAGATTTGTACCTATTAAGCCTAGAATAGATTTCTACTACTAATCATCAGAAAGTGGGATCCAACTCTATTATTGTAGGCTAGCTGCTTCTTTTATAGTCACCAAAACACAAGTGCGCAATCCGCAGGACATGCACATGGACATGACCAATTTTAGAATGTCAGATCCCAGCAAGGTCTTCGAGATTCATTTAAGATCAGCATTGTCTAGCAGGGTAGGGTTGCCCACATGGCAAGCGTGTTGTGAAAAAGATGGAAGGTCAATGGGGCAGATATAGATAAGAAGAAGAAGGGGGGAAGGAGGAATGATAGCATCCCAGCATCTATCGCTTTCCTCCAAAAGCAAGGAAGAAGGAAGCACTGGAAAGAAGACATACCTGCACTGCACCCTTTGGAGAACCCCACCACAAACAAATACAGAATATCTCCACTTCCATTCATCCCGGCGAAACCCACCAGCACCCACAGCCTCACATGCACCGGGGGGCCCTTTCTAATACAAACAATTAACAGGAAATTGCTGAGATACCAATTTCGGAATTGATTTTTATTAAAAATCCGTCCGCAGGATGGAATTTATGAAATGTCCAGAATTATATATTTCCACGTTAAATATTTCACGATTTTCTTTATATGCTTTGTATTTACAAAATTGTCATTTTGATAATACCATAACTGTCCCTCGCACAAACTCATATTTGTATTGCGATTTTCGATTTTTATCTTCTTCTTCACGAGAGATCTGGATTTCATTCTTCTTATCTTCAGCAGAGATCGCAAAGATCGTTCGTAGTTCACTGTGCTTTTCTTCAGTCGAACTCTAATCATCGCTCATCATCATCTTCTTCGTGGAGAGATTTGAAGTTTTCTGGTGATTAGGTCAATTGTGGAAGAATATCTCCTTCTTCTTTTTCATAAGAGTTGGCATCATTTTGAAAGAAGAACGAAAACTCTTGAATCTTTATTCCTGACAATTTTTTTCCAAAACAAAAAATTAGGTTTTGTCAACTGTTCTCTATCATTCTCCGTGATTTTAACACGGAGAATGGCCATTCTCCGTGCTAAAACCATGGAGAATGGCCATTCTCCGTGTTAAAACCACGAAGAATGGTCATTCTCCATGATAAAATGACGGAGAATGCGTGCTAAGTCGAGCATGGGTGAGTATTGTTCATTTGAGTCGTACTCAGTTGGTTTTTTCATTCTCCGTGATTTTTTTCTTTTTTTTACTTGATTTGTATTCCATTCAAGAGGGTTCTCCTCTCCTGCGTGCAAGTCGAGCAGGGGTGAGTACTGTTCATTTGAATAGTACTCAGTTGGTTTTTCATTTTCTTTTTTTTATTTCTATTTTTTTTAAAACTATATATATATATATATAATATATATATATATAGTCAATGAAATCCCAAAATCTCATGAAATCCCAAAATCGCCCTAAATATATATATATATATATTATATATATATATATATAAT
This sequence comes from Iris pallida, assembly GCA_029216955.1. Lineage (NCBI taxonomy): Eukaryota > Viridiplantae > Streptophyta > Magnoliopsida > Asparagales > Iridaceae > Iris > Iris pallida. The sequence goes on from JANAVB010022032.1 coordinate 31,042, forward strand.
ATATATATTATATATATTATATAATATATATATATCAATGAAATCCCAAAATCTCATGAAATCCCAAAATCGCCCTAAATAGAAATATTGCTAAAATACTTATAATATTTTCTTGTACAAAATTATATAATGCATCAACTTCCTATACCATTAGTACTAGCAAAATCTTAAATAAATTACAAGGCAGTTTAATAATTTAGAAAATAATGTATAGTTTAAATATATAAATTTATGAATAATTTTTCAAAACAATGAAATATATTTTTTTCTGAAATATTTAATACATAAACTTGTAAAATATCGATATATATATTTTTTAAACTTGCAACCCTAATATTATCAAAATCTACACTATAAAAGTTAATAAAAAACACAATAAATATATATAAATAAAATTTCAAAATTTTAGGGTGGGGGTTTTACATCCTACCCAACTTAAAAAATTTCGTCCTCGAAATTAAAATAAGTATAAGGGTAAAGTGCAAAAAAACCCTCGTTAAATATGTGCCTTTTGCACTAAAAGACCTTTTAGAATTTTTTGTCAGTTTACCCCTCCTTAGATTATATATCCGCTCGATTAGGCCCCTCCAGCCAAATCTTAAAAATTTATACCAAAAATACCCCTCCCCCCCTCCGGCGGCGCCGGCGCCGGCGAGCCCCCAACACCCCCATCGCCGACGATCCCCCAGCCCCCCCGACCACCCCCCGCCGGCGATCCCCCAGCCCCCCTAACCCCCCCGATCCCCCCCTTCGCCGGCGAGCCCCCAGCCGCACCCTCCTCGCCGGCGAGCGCTCCCCCGACCCACCCCCTCCTCCTCCCTCGCCGGCCTCGACCCCCCCTCCTCCTCCTTCGCCGGCCCCGACCCCTCCGTTCCCTCGTCGGCCCCGACCCCCGGCTCCCTCGCCGGCCCCGACCCCCCCTCCCTCGCCGGCCCCGACCCCCCGCTCCCTCGCCGGTCCCGACCCCCCCTCCGCCTCCGTCGCCGGCGAACACAGCCGAAGAAGGAGGGGGGAGGGAGGGGTAAAATTGTCATTTGGGGGCAAAATGAGCATATTTCATACTTTTGGGAATTTTAAGAGCATGGGGTCTTTTAGTGCAAAAGGCACATATTTAACGAGGGGTTTTTTGCACTTTATCCTAAGTATAATATCAAGAAACAATGAGATTAATTATGTCGTGAGAGCAAGCAGGTCCAAACGTATCTTAATTTCCAAAGATGGAGAGGGTTTGTTATAAAGGAGTCCCAACTGACGCCACATACTCTACAAGATAGGGTATCTTCATTCAAGACTCTACCCAACTTATAAAATTTGGGTAACCATAAAAATTGTCGTTACAAGACTTCTGAGAAGGACAATTTCTAATGACACCTTTGATTGCGGTCACGAATTCTAAGTGAACCTCGATATTACCACGACGTTCTTTTTCTCTAGGAGAATTATCACAATTTAACATCGTTCTTATCGACCATGCTCAAGATGGTAGAAATATCTTGTTTGACTATGACTAGAACGTGGCGGTTCAAAGAAATTTCAGTCTTCTCCTAACATGGACAAGTAAAAGATGAGATTGGAGAATTTAGGGAAAGATAATTCTTGGGTCAAGATATGAGATTCTATAAAACATAAAAATCCTTGATACATAGTTAGTTGGACAAGGCATGAATAGACAGGCATTGTGGAATCTTTAAGTCGTACTAACTAGAGTGTGCGGGTTGGTGTTTGGTATCGTACAGGAGGCATGTGTTTGCTTGGTTGGAAAGCATACGTTATATGGTGTGATGCGTCTTGCATGGATCATGGGTATTTATTTTTTTAAGGGAATGGTTTTGCAATGCATGGTTAAAATCAAGAGGGACAAAAATGGGCATATATGGTTTGTGCTAAGGAAACTACGTCATACACGTGGTGTAATTGAAATGGAGCAAAAGAAAGTGTGTTTGTGTGGGACGTGTATGCCATGTGTGTAGCTTGACTGGCCTAGTTCATGAGTGTGAAATTTGTTAGAAAGAAAATGCTAGTGTTGTGCTTCAAATATCAAAGTCATTGTAGGGGTTATCCGATGATATGGATAGGATTAGACATTATGAACCACTATTTTATTAGTTCAATTGGAACCAATCCATCCCCAATCATTGCTAACTCAAGGAAGCCTTATGTTTCTTAGAGAGGATTGCAATCTATGCATTACAAAAAAATTTGTTTCTCGAAATTTATAAAAGCTCGATACTACGATAGGATGGAATTTGAAGAACCAAGATGGCGGTCCTTTAACGCGGTTATCTAAATGCACGAGTAAAGGGATAGTAAATGCAATACGAAGATTGTGTCGCAACTTCCAAACAGATGGAATAGCAGTTACGAATGGCATCTCATTCCAAGAGGTAGAGTACACTATGTTTAAGTTTTTATCCCACTTACAGACATTGGTTAATCATGGAAAGTACCGTAATAGGCTTTTAAGAGGGTCAAATTCCTAGGGAGTTGTATGAGGATATAAGGTACTTCTGATCGTAGTCATGGACTCTATAGGGAGCATAGGTGTTATTTATTTAACATTCCTCATAAATTGACCATGTTTTATCAAGACAGTAGGAGAGGTCTTGGTCAAGGATGACTAGAAACAAGTTGGTACAGCAGCATTCCATTCATCGCACAACATATGCTACGAAGGAATATGGTTAAGGAATTTATGGAAGGAGGATTAGTGGACCATGAGATGGGGACTACATAGTAGGTGGAAGGACCTATTTCATCAAGTTTGGTCTCTATAGCCCCAATATGACGATGTACATGGATGGGTTTAACATATTTTTAATATGTTCCCTAATTGGACATTAACCTTTGATTTAATGAACCTTGGACTTTTAATCTATAATGGCTAGACATTATCTTGTGAAATTAATCTGAACCATTCCTATTAGGTTAGGATAAACTATAATAGGTTCTAATTCAAGTGGTTGTGCTAATTGCTAGTCGGATTAGTTAACTAGGTTCTTAAAGCCCAAAAATGCGCATTCTGTGACTTTTGTGTTTAAGTAGCACAAGAAGACTCATTTGAGTGGCATACTAGTGGCATGTAGGGGTGAGCATTCGGTTTATTCGGTTCCAACCGAACCGAATAAGCAAAAACTGAATTGTACCGAAACCGAACCGAATTGGTCAATAACCGAACCGAACAGAATTAAATCGGTTCGGTTTTCGGTTTATTCGGGTTTTGGGTTTTTTTGTATTTGTTTTGTTAATATATATAATAACTAAATATACCTAGATATATTCAGTATACCTATAACATATATCTATATATTTAGTATATACCTATAATTAACACACACACACACACACACACCACACACGCACACATATAAACTAAATTTTCTTATTCGGTTTTCGGTTTTGGACCAAAATCGAATCCCAAAACCGAAACCGAAACCGAATAAGAAAATTTAGTATTTTCAAAACCGAAACCGAACCGAATTTTTTTAAAACCGAACCGAATTCATTATTCGGTTCGGTTCGGTTCGATTTTCGGTCCAAAACCGAATAATGCTCACCCTAGTGGCATGTGCGTAGTAGGCTTCGAGCAGATCACAACCATATATTGGGTCGAAAGGTTGAGTGGAGGTTGAGCCTCAAATTGGAGTCGAAAATTACGATAAGAATTTAAGTTAACCCTTTTTGACCTGAAAGTCGTATCATAAACATATAGTACAAGGGAACATATTTTACTGGGACATGTTATATCTACATGAAGGTGGACTTGTCTAGATCTTGTATATAAAATTTGTTGGAGGGTAACAACTGGTCTTGTGCTCTTAATATCAATGTCATGGTAAGGGACACCTAAAGATCTAAATAGAAAGTGAGTGTTCATGAAGCACGAATTTATTATTCTAGTGGGAACCAACTTATCCTAGTCAATCGCTAATACTAGTAAAACCTAAAATTTAGAGGGCTCACAACCCATATACTTCAGAAATTTATTTCTCGAAATTAAATTAAGACAAGGTTTTATGATTAAAGAAGTTAGAGAAATTCAAGTTGTGATCACGGTGTAATAGATAACGTACGATAGATATGGATCAAGTTTAAAGGTCGTTCTCCGATTTCAAATAGATGGAAAACGATTGCATAATAGCTTCATGGTCGTAAGTGGTATGGCAGACTGAGGGGACATTCTGGGTATATCTTTCCTCAAAAATGAGCATTTGTTTATCAGAATAAATAAAGGCGAAAGAAACAATAAAGGGGTCAAGGGAGAGGGGATCGAATGTGAATACGAGGTTCCAAGGGCGATGAATAATTCAAAGGGAGTTGTCATGGCAGTTGCGGATGAGATCATAGGCACATCTATATCTCAATCCACGTAGGTAACATATGAAGAACGAACCAATGCACTAAGGTTGATCAGACCATAATATACTGATTCTAATTAGACAATATGCTAGTGGGCGTCCCCAATAAACATATGTCTTGAATTAAGCTTGATAAAAGAGTAAGCTTGCAAAAACTATGCTATAATAGCGACATCAGTCAAGATAGTTAAAAATATAAGTGCACGAGATTTATGATTGAAAGAAGGCACAAGTAGTTCAAGTTCCTTGAGAATCTAAGCCTTATCCGGTGTTCGTGATTATACAATCATCCTATTGTCTTCTCATCTAAGGCCTTAGTCGTCCAATGGGTTAGGGATCTCTGAACTCTATATTCTAGGTAAACCTATTATCATTCAATTACCTCGTCGATAGGTCACAAGGGTAATGGAAAGCTAGGTTGGGATGTATGCTACCCAACTTATAAAAATTTCTCCTAGTATTGGCTTTCAATCAATGGGACATATAGGACATGCTCCTAACCTATATAGTATCTGAAAACTATAATCATGTCTGAAGTCATTTTACCGAGGATTTATGCTACACCTGGCTGTAGTAAACCCTTGGTTTTGTGACTCAAGTAGGGTATGATATCGGATATTTATTAACTCTATCCAATATTGACACAAGGGTAACTAAGATCAAAAGAGGACCACTCATACATAGTTTTAGCAATATTCGATAACCTATATTTTCTTAAAATAATTTCAACTCTAGGAGTCGTGCATCGCCAGTGCGCTGCTGGCTGCAGTGAACTCATAGTCTCTATAAAATAAATGGCGACAGTGCGCTGCTGTCTTGCCATCATGAGTCAACGGATATTCTTTCAACTATATCCGTAAAATTCAAAAGGAGCTTCTAGAGATTCAAACAAGTTGAATATTATAGAAAGCGTAAGTATCTGTCCTATAAGTCTCAATCCTTAAGATAAAAGATTGATCAGGGAGAAAATAACTGAAGACAAGAGAAGTACAAACATTTTAATCTCTATTTTATGTGTATTCAAATGATTGAGGGAAAACTTTGAATCAAAACTAACTCAAGGTTCGTATATGGACAACACAATCAGAAATTATAAAATAATTATTATGGCAAAATGGAAATTATATAGGCAATTCAGACTATGATATGAGGATGATATCTAAAGAGGGCAAAAAGAAAAGAATTGAACAAATTATCAAGATTAGAGAATTAATTCTAGGAAGGCCTAACTTACCAAGTGAATAATATATCCACATTGGGTCATATCGTCATGTCAAAACGTAATAGTGTATCTATGGGGATCTGTCAAGTCATCTAAATTTAATAACTTCTTATCTAAAGTGCATGGCCTATCTAACAACCTTAACTACCCAGTGGTCAGTTTGAATAAGGGACTCATAGTTCTAGTCATTCTCTTAAATCAGTTAACCCTAACTTGTGAATGAGCATTTTCTAGTCGCAGGCTCGCAATAGTACGACTAACTTAAGTACTATCATGAGTTCGCATGATTTGCAAAAACAGACCTACATGGGCCACCAGAAAAACTTGTCATGACCGTACCCGCTTTTCGGAATACGAGTGCGTGTCCAAGCCAGCTAACGCCGCAGTGTCGAAGGTAGAACGCTGTCAAGCCATAATGCTAAAAATCATAAATAATGCCCATTCATAATAACTAAATTAAATTATAATATTCAAGGATTTACATTTGATACAAGGTACAATGTCTCATAATTTATAAAGAACAAATGAACACATACTCAACTATCTAACTAGTCTCTAGGTTTGGCCTGCAAGTACACCCGTCTTTCCAATGCTAAGCGTGGTCGCGGCTAACCTGAAAATGTTGGGTTACCCAGTCAGGATGAAACGAGTACAATTCATTGAATGCAGTTCCAATATATGAAAATGACTATAAAGCAGAGGTTAGCCATTAAGTGTATGAATTAAAAATAAATAAGGAAAGACATGAGAAAACTAGACAAAAATTGGACAGTAAATAAAATAAACAAAGAAAATACTTTCTAGGTGACTGAAGTACCTTTGATATGTGATCGGTCTAGGGACAGTTACACCATAATGTCTACGATGTCTAAACAATATCTACGATGTCTACTTTGCAATAATATAACACTGTCTATGATGTCTACTTTGCAATAATAAATTACTATCTACGATGTCTAATTTGCAATAATATACACTGTCTACGATGTCTAATTTACAATAATAAATTACTGTCTATGATGTCTACACTGTATAAGGTCAGATCACACATCCTTGGTACTTCTCCTTTTCGATACGATAAAATATGACAAAACATAAAAAGACAAAAATCACATAAATAATGACCAACAGTGAAATATATTAATAATCAATATTGAAAACAAACAACAAAATGTACTCGCCTGGGATCCTTTGCTGGTGAAACCGATAATATCAACCACTCAATGTGCCACACAAAAGTCCAACTGCACAACAATCTTCGAAGGCTGAAATAGATATTACCAATGTATTCAGAATAGTCAAATTAGTTAGAATAGCCTACCCATAAGTCCCATTCTAAATACAGGGGCAAAACAGTAATTTCGGGTAAAAATAGTGTCCGCCGTTGGACCCGTTTTGCACCGAAAAGCGTGCCAGTATCTACGGTCTCTAAAGTCATCAAATTATATGTCGAAAGGTCCGGTTTGATGAGATGAACCCAATCATATGTCCAAAGTTAGATTCTGGCGGACCATGCACAAATTTGTTCGTTGGATCGAGTCGCGGGCCCGCCAAAAGGGCGTTCCAGTCGACCTTCTCAGAATCGGACCAAACTTGGCATACATGACCAGAAAAATGATACGGTCATGTTGGCATAAGTTTCATCTCATATGACGAATGTGAACGAAGTTATGGGCTAGTTTGCAAAAGGGCCGATACGGGATATCTCGACGGATACGCCTCGATTTCGTCATGCACGCACAACGAAATTGAGTTCCATCGAATCCCACACGTCGACAACATCCTTACGCGCCTTTCGATGCTTATGGGTTGCGACCATGTCACGCAGTTTGTTGGGGCGTATGGTGTATCGGGAAGTTTTTGAAAATTTACAGTTTTGAAAACGGGTTTTTGTTAATCTTGGAAACCGATTTCTCGGTGCATAGTCGATGAAATCGGATTCTGTAAAAAGGGTCTTAAAGACCTATAGGTTGTCTCGAAATGTGTTTAAATAGATTATGAAATTTGGTTATATCCTGATCGGAGTCTGGCATCTAAAACAGAGGTTCAACTCTGAAAATTGTTCTTGTTTGAACCCATTTATTTGTCGATTTTGATTCGATTTCCTGTCGAATCAATTCCAATCCTATTCAAACTAACTGATGGATATTCGAAAGGGTTAGGTTGGGTTTTTACATGAGGAAACAGCTCGTCAAATGAACGAGTGTACACGACGAAGCATCATCGCGAAGTCGTGCCCAAAATTGTACGTTGTTGCTGCTGCTGCTGTCATTCCGTACGGTTCAGTCGCGTTTGCCGGCAGTGGCGGTGGTCTCCGGCGGTGGCGCACGTCGGGGAACGTCGAGGGAGGTCGGAGCAGCATTGGGTTCATGAGGTTTAGGGTTTAGTTGCGGTCTATCCCCTTTCGATCTCTCTCTCTCTCTCTCTCTCTCTCTCTCTATATATATATATATATATATATATATATATATATATATATATATATATATATATATATATATATATATATATACGGTAGTGCGGTTTGGGCTTCTGATCGATTTTGAGGGGGTTCTCCATCTCACGAGATTTTGGTTTAATTGTTTCTTTTTTTTACCTGATTTGTATTCCATTCAAGAGGGTTCTCCTCTCCTGCGTGCAAGTCGAGCAGGGGTGAGTACTGTTCATTTGAACAGTACTCAGTTGGTTTTTTTCATTTTTATTTTTTTATTTCTATTTTTTTAAACTATATATATATATATATATATATATTTTATATATATATATATATATATATATATATATATATATATATATATATATATATATACTTCTCTAGTCAATGAAATCCCAAAATCTCCTAAATAGAAATATTTGCTAAAATACTTAATAATATTTTCTTGTACAAAAGTATATAATGCATCAACTTCTTATACCATTAGTACTAGAAAAATCTTAAATAAATATGGCAGTTTAATAATTTAGAAAATATTGTAAAGTTTAAATATATAAATTTATGAATAATTTTTCAAAACAATTAAATATTTTTCTGAAATATTTAATACATAAACTTGTAAAATATTGATATATATATATATTTTTTAAACTTGCTACCCTAATATTATCAAATTCTACACTATAAAAGTAAATAAAAGAGACACTATAAAAATATAAATAAGATTTCAAAAATTTAGGGTGAGATTTTATAAGTTCTTCCGACTGGAATAGTCCTCACAAGAGGAAAACCAGTATACATCGCCGTCTTTGTGTTTGCTTTCTGATCTCTGCCTTTACATTTATTTATTTGTGATATATACATTCTCTGTGATCTTGTTGCTAAGTTTTAATTAGCTATTTTTCGCTGCCTACTCTATTCACCCCCTGGAGTATTGTGTTTTACGATTCGTTCCTACAATTGGTATCAGATCGGGTTATACAGGTAAAGCGAGATAACATTAAAATTATATTCTTATTATTTTAGCTGTTACATTGATCACAGTATAACACATGACAACTGTGAAGTTCACAAGTGAAGGCCAAGCCACAAACAGACCTCCACTGTTTGACGGTACAAATTACACATATTGGAAAACACGGATGAGTTTATTCTTGAAATCTCTAGATTTTGACTTACGGTCTATTGTTATTGATGGCTATAAAAAGCCTTATCGTATTCTTATTGAAGATGTTTTGGTTGAAAAACCCTATGATTAGTATACTGAGGATGAAAAAAAAGGCCAGTCTTGACGCACGTACTATTAATGCTTTATTTTGTGCTTTAGACATGACTGAATTTAACAGGGTGTCTACGTGCACTACATCAAATAAGTGTAAAAACTTCTCGAAGTAACCTACGAAGGAACGACGCAAGTCAAGGAGTCAAAGATCAACAGACTTACTCAGGAGTATGAGGCATTCAAGATAAAGCCAAACGAATCTGTCACTCAGATGTTTACGAGATTCCTGGATATTAAAATCCTCTGTCATCATTAGGCAAAGAGTATAGTAACCATGAGAAGATTCGCAAACTTCTACGAGCTCTCACGAAGAATTGGATTCCAAAGGCTACAACAATTATTGAAGGGAACGACCTCTCAATAATGTCTCTTGAAACACTCATGGGTAAGCTACTCACTCACGAGCTGGAACTTCAAGAATTTGAAGATGTTGCACAAAAGGAGTCAGAGAAGTCGATCATTTTCAAGGCTCAACATAGAAGAACTGTCGAAGATAATTCCGACGACAATGACTCTGACTCTGAAGATCAAGCTCTCATGGTAAGAAAGTTTAAGAAGTTCATGAGATTCAATAGAAGAACAAAGCACTACAACAACAATAGCAACAATAATGAAGAAGATCATATTTGCTATGGCTTTAAGAAGAAAGGACATATGAAGAAGGATTGTCCAACAGCATCATCATCAACCAGGAAAAGCAACAAATATGACAAGGGCTACCTAAAGAAATCTACATCCAGAAGGTATGCCAATACAAGCATATGGCATGAAAGTGAAGCCAGCGACTCAAAAGATGAACAATCAAATGACGCTGCAAATGTGTGCTTGATGGCTTACGATCAGGTAACCACTAACCCCATGTTTGATACATATGATGATTTTACCTTTGAGCAATTAGGTGAAGCCTTTACTAACTTCTTAGGGGATTACAGAAGACTGCGTAGTAAATACCAAAACTCTAAGAAGGTACTCAAAGAGTACAAAGGTGAAATATGAAGACTTACCGACCTACTAGCTGAGGTTAGAAGCAGTGATAATTCTAGTGAGGTAGGTGAGCTTTCTTTTGTTAAACTGTTACTACACGAGACCATATGATAATCCGAAGAGAAGACAAGACCATTACCCAATTAAAGGAAGATCTAATCAAAGAGAAGAAGATTCTTCAGCAAGCATTTATCAGGAATGATACACTTATTGCTGATTATACTGCATTGTATGACACTTCCAAAAAGTTGGAAATTAGGTTAGAAAAATAGCCTGAAGTTATTGTTTCCTATCCTAACACGTATCACTTACCGAAACATCGAAACACTGTCAAACCCAACACTGTCAGACCAAACCAAACCAAACCATTGTCTAAGAAGACTAATAGGCATGCATTCTTTTATACTAGAAAACCAAGACCTACCGATCATACACAACATACTGCATTCAACACTCAACATGCTAGATGTCACTATTTTGGCACCATTGGTCATATCTCTTCTGCATGTAGAGTTAGAAAGCTTGTTGATTTAACGATTTGTGTATAGATACCGAAAACTAATATTCCAGGACCCTACAAGAAATGGATACCAAAGTTTTCATCTGTAAATTCTTTTGTAGGTGAAACACCCTTCATATGCTAGAAGCAAATAGATCCTCGACAACGGTTGCTCACGGCACATGACCGATGATGCTTCATTATTCGCAATACTGTCGAAAAAGAAAGAAGGATACGTTTCTTCGGTAATAATCTTAAAGGGTACATAATTGGTATCGACAATATTGGTAAGGCCCCCTACCCTATGATTAAAGATGTTTGTCTAGTTACCGAGTTAAAACATAATCTACTCATCATAAGCCATTTAACTGACCATGGTTATGGTATTAACTTCATCAAAGACAAGTGTACTATAGTTGATAGTTCAACTGGTAGTACTATAGTTGATAGTTCAACTACTATCTTTGAAGGTATCAGGGAAGACAATATATATGTTTTCTATTTGTTAGAAGATGCTAACAAAGTAGTTAGATGCTTAATGGCCAAGAGTGATGAGAGTCAACTATGGCATATGAGACTCGGTCATGCAAATATGACACAATTTCAAGGTTACAATAAAGAAGCTGGTACGAGGCTTACCGGATATTTCTTTCAAGAATGATACGGTATGTAGTGAATGTGAAAAGAAAAAAGCTATTCGATCCGTATTTAAGTCCAAGAACGCTGTAAGTACCAGTAGACCTCTATAATTACTGTATATGGATTTATTTGGACCTAGTAGAATTGCTAGCATAGGTGGTAAGTTATATGCTTTTGTAATAGTAGATGATTTCTCTATATACACGTGGGTATATTTTCTTGCACGCAAGAACGATGCATTGTCAGAATTCATCACCTTTTGCAAGAAAGTTCAAAATAAAAAATGTTTCATGATCAGTCGTATTCGAAGCGATCATGATGACGAATTTTAGAATACAGAGTTCAAACAATTTTGTGACACACGTGGTTATCTCCATGAGTTCTCTTGCTGAATAGAGTTGTGGAACGTAAGAACAGGACTCTATCCGAAATGGCTAGAGTAATGTAAAACCAGTTTAGTCTACCAAAATACTTTTGGGCTGAAGCTGTAAATACAGCTTGCTATGTTCTCAATAGGGTTCTAATTCGACCTATATCGAAGAAGACTCCCTATGAGCTATGGTTTGATAGAACACCCACCGTTTCATAATTTAAAATATTTGGTTGTAAATACTTTATTCTAATACTAAAAACAATCTAGAAAAGTTTGATGAAAAGGCCGATGAAGATATCTTTTTAGGTTATGCAGCAAAGAGCAAAGGGTACTGAGTCTTCAACAAGAGAACCATGATCATCGAAGAATCGATAAATGTTACATTTGACGAACTAAATCAACATTCAGTCGATGATGATGATGAAGAAGACATAAGTACACCAAGTACAACACCTGCAGAACCTTCATACAAAGCACCAGCTAATCCTAGGAAGATCATGTACAGAACCAGAAGCCAAAACCAGCAATCCTGAGGATGTGCCAAAAAAATAAGATTTTTGGCAGACCATCCCAAGGACTTGGTAATTTGTGAGATTACCAGGGGTTTAAGTACTCGTTCCTCTAGTAAAGATATAGCTTCCTGTATTGCATTTATTTCACAGCTTGAACCCAAATATTGAAGAAGCATGTAGTGATAATTTTTGGTTAGATGCGATGCAAGAAGAATTGAACCAATTTGAACAGAATCAAGTTTAGGAACTTGTTCCCAAGTCCATTGATCATCCGATCATTGTCACCCGCTGAAATTTTGAAGTAAACTGAATGAGAATGGTTTAGTGACTCGTAATAAGGCTCGACTCGTAGCTCAAGGATACAATCAAGAAGAATGTATCGACTACGATGAAACCTATACCCCAGTTGCGAGATTAGAATCCATTTGCATGCTATGTGCATTTGTATATTTTCATAACTTTAAATTATTTCAAATGGATGTCAAGAGTGCATTTTTAAACGGTTTTATAAAAGAAGAAGTTTATGTAGTTCAACCTCCAGGTTTTACTGATTTCAAAAACCCTAATTATGTTTTCAAGTTGAAGAAGGCTTATATGGTTTGAAACAAGTCCCTCGTGCTTGGTATGATCGTCTAAGCTCTTTTCTACTTGACAACAGTTTTGCAAAAGGCAAGGTTGATACTATACTTTTTATAAAGTCTTTTAATAGTAATCTTCTTTTAATTCAAATTTATGTAGATGATATCATTTTTGGATCTACTAATGAATCTCTCTGTTAAGAATTTTTAAAGTGTAGCAGAATGAGTTTGAGATGAGCATGATGGAAGAACTGAAATTCTTTCTCTGACTGCAAATCAAACAAACCAATAATGGGACGTTCATTAATCAAGCCAAGTATATAAAATATCTATTGAAGAAGTTCGATCTGGAAACAGTCAAACCACTTAGCACTTCGATGGCAACTTCAACTAAGCTTGATATTGATGAACAAGGCAAACCGGTCGACATACGTATGTATCAATGTATGATTGGTAGTTTACTTTATTAACTGCTATTCCACCAGATATAATGTTTAGCATTTGCTTATGTGCACGTTTTCAAGCTAACCCTAAGAATCACATTTGTGCGCGGTTAAGCGTATCTTCCGATATCTTAAATGCACTTCTTCTGTCGGATTATGGTATACCAAAACTGTCGTTTGACCTAACCGGTTACTCGGATGTTGATTTTGCTGGATACAAAGTGGATAGAAAAAGTACCAGCAGCACATGTCATTTTCTAGGCAAAGCTCTAGTCTCTTGGTTTAGCAAAAAATAAATTTTGTTGCATTATCAACGATTGAGGCTGAATATCGCTGCAGGATTGTTGTGCACAAATTTTGTGGATGAAGCAAACCTTAGAAGACTTTGGTTTACTATACACACACATACCTATTTTCTGTGACAACACTAGTTCCATTAATTTGACTAAGAATCCTGTATGTCACTCTCGTACTAAGCATATTGAGATTCGACATCATTTTCTTAGAGATCATCAACAAAATGGAGATATAAACCTTGTATATGTAGACACTGAGAATCAGCTAGCTGTTATCTTTACAAAACCATTAGCGGAAGATCATTTCAATTATTTACGTCGAGAATTAGAAATTTTAGATATCAATAATATTAATAATCTTGTCTTATAGATTATTTTTTAATACTCAAAAACTGTTTTTGAGACAAGCCTACAAAGGGTCTATCTATCACCATGACTACGATCGAAGCGAAGCGGTATTTAATTGTTCTTTGGTGAACTCTCGTTAGCTGGGACAGTACCCTACAGCTAATCTGAAACAGTCGTTGTGTAAAAAATTTAATTTATAAAATAATATTAATTATATTAATTGAAATCTAAAATAACTAAACTGAAATTAAATAATTGAAAGAGTTGATGAAAAGAAAGTGGCCTACAATTTTTTTAAAATCACATCCACATAACCCTAGACGAACTCGGTCAGAGTTCTGTTGGTGATGTTTTGTTTTAAGTCAGCAACCCGAGGCCCCCTTCTTCTCATCTGCTCCAAACTCCTCCATCACAGCAGTAGCAGCCCGAGAGAACACCCAAACCCTAGTTCTTCTCCAAGCCATTGCTCCCAATCTACTTGGAGATTTCCATCCAAACTTTGGATTCGTGCAGAGATTCTCGTCCTCTACCACATACTCCAATCTTGGAAGGTATAAACTCCTCCTTCCCTATCTTTCAATTCATTAGTATTTTATTAATTTTTGGAAGAAAATGCCTATGCGTTTCAATCCTCCAAGAGGAAGAAGACCACGGGTAGTGAAGAAGCTTCGTCTTCAAATCCTCACTTGGATTTACTCTTTTCCCTGGTCCATTCGGCCGACGGTGCATTTAATGAGTTCTACTTTGAAACTCATGATCAATCTTTGTTATGGTATGCCGATTTTGCGATGCGTAACATATGCACCGGAGAACTGATTAAATGGACTGTATTTCTGACCACCGTCCATTGTTTGAGGCATTAGGGTTACACAAACTTGTCACCCAGAAATTCCCTATGGCCACTAATGCCATTAGACTGTTATATTACAACTTTATATTGGACACTTTTGCGGTTAGAACTCGTGTCGGTGGACTCAATATCGAGTTCAATGGTGTCCTTTTAGCGAAATCATTGGTGTTCCTAACGAAGGTGCCCCGCTTGATGATATCACTGAATTTTATTTCTCCAAAGGCACGTCTCTAATCAGTTTTAAGAACGAACTCTGTTCTCATGTCCGCGTTTGTTCTGGTAAGTTCAAGGCTGCAAACTTGAACTTATTCAACTATGAGTTACACCGCATCATCTACTCCACCATTTTACCCAAATCCACTTCAAAAGATGATGTAACCACCCTTGAACTATCTGCCCTTTATCATATTCTTAAGGGTATTCAATTTTCTGTCCCCGAGACTATTATTCAGATGATGGGTCGTTGTTGCGGAAGGGATCGCAACCTCTCTTATGCGATGATTATCCCTCTCATCTTCCAGCATTTTGATATGGAATTATTCACTTGTGCTCTTGAGTCTGAGTCCAAGTATCTTCAGCTGTCACGTCGCAGCACAGCCGTTCCTTCTGCTCCTCCTACTGCTCCTGCTCCACCTCCTCAGGATTACCCTATGTCATTTGAGGGTATCCATAAGCATCTCTTGGATTTGCGAACGTTTATTACTGACACATCCAGGGAATGCGAGTTTCGTAATGTGAGTCAGTTTCAGGCTCTTGCCAACTCTTTTGTCGACCTTCGTTTTGCTCAGACTGGACATTCTGCTAGTTTTCTTCCTAAAGATCTAGCTATTTTGGGATACCGCTATAAGATGCGGCGGTCCATACTTTATTTCTTCCTGGTAACACATATGATTGGTACCGTGGTTCTGGTGCTACTCCACACCCTTCTAGAGCTGGCAATTCTGGAGCTGGTCCATCTGGACATGATGGTACTGCTAGCACTGCTGACGATGATGACTCAAAGGATATGTGATCTAGACGTGATGTATTTTGTCTAGATGTCATTTAGTGAGACTTTATTATGTCTATATTTACTTTGAAATGCTCCGATATTCCAAGATATTATTTAGTACTTTTATCTTTTTATTTGCACTGAGACTGTGTTGACTGAGATGATGTATTGTGAACATCTGTTTTATGATTTTTTTAGCATATTTTATTTCAGTTTATCTTTATTCCTCATTTCTTATTCTAGCACTATCTCTTTATGCTTCAACATATAAACTATCTGTGAAATATTTGTTTATCCATATTTTTTTGTATTTCTTCAATGCTTGTTCCTTATGCATGAATTGCGGGCTTCTTTCTTTGTAATTATTTTTCAAGTGATAATAGGGGATAAATAGGATCTAACATCTTTTGCAGGATACAAATTTTTTTTCAGGACACAGTACAGTACAATATTTTGATTGTTTTCAAATCTAAAAGATCAAGATGTTATATCGGTCAAGGTTTGTCAATTATCAAAATGGAGGAGATTTTTGGTCCATTGGTCATGGTCGAACCAAATTTTAATAATTGATCAAACTCTGTCTCGATATATGGGCCATTTGGACTCTTGGACAACTGTCAAAGAATTGCTACTTATCTGTTCAAGATCGAAGCTGATTTTGTCGTATGAGTCTGTATTTCTATATAATATAATTTTCACATTTATTGAGTCTAGAAATACATTTTACACCGAGTCGTACTGGCAAATAGGCTACCCCAAAAATGTTTTCAAAATATCCTATGTTTTGAAAAACAGCCCATTTTATAAAAGCTCCTACCTGCTTAAACTTTTTCTAAAATCTAAAACCCAAAACCTAATTTTAAAATGGCCAGAAAATCAAAAACCACTCTAGGAGAATTCGGCCAGAATTTTCCTACATTCCATTGGATTTTGAACTTGGTCTTCCTGCAGTTACGGATGCAACGGCTACTTGTCGAGATTTTCTCATAGAACTCTGTCCGAATTCTACCCAAATTCTGTCAGAATTCTGACTTTGAAAACCTATAAATAGAGAAGGATTTCAATCATTTCAAAACACTCATTCACTTTCTCATATCTTCTCTCTAAGCTTAAACATCTTCTAAAGTGTCCTAAAGCTTTCATTTTTAAATCCCAAGCTAGTTACAATCCTCTAGTCGATTTGCCAGTACGGTACGGTCTAGAAGCTTCAGAGTGATTGTAATCAGAGGCTTGATTGAAGAAAGACACTTTACAATTGAAGTTGGTCGAGTACTTTAAATCAAAGCTCGCATTTATAGAAGTTACAAGGACTTCATATGAAAACTTGCAGGATTTTCCAATAGTGGATTCAACTGAAAGCTAGTGTTCTTTCGACTGGAATAGTGCTCACAAGAGAGAAACCAGTATACATCGCCGTCTTTGCGTTTGCTTTCTGATCACTGTCTTTACATTTATTTACTTGTGATATATGCATTCTCTGTGATCATGTTGCTAAATTTTTAATTAGCTATTTTTCGCTACCTACTATATTCACTCTTCCTCTAGAGTATTGCGCTTTACAATTCGTTCCTATACATATTTGACAGTTTGTCAGATTGGCCATTCGTCAAAGCAGTTCATGCGCCAAACTGAACCATGCGTTATGAGACGAACAAACTCTATGTGTTGGAAACTCTACTGTCCATTCTTCTTGTTCAAAGTATTTCAAAATTTGTCCAAGTTTTAAAAACTTTAAAGGGGGTCTTGTAGAAACATGGAATATTCATTGTTAACTTTGTTCTGCTGTGTGTGGTTGTCCACACATATCAAATCCAAAAGATCAAGTCCCCCTTTGCATAGTCCCAAATCGGCTAAGTGAATGCACTATAATGCATATATATTATCTTCTTCATTCTTGCTTCTTTGAAGTCTTGTCTGGGTTGCACATTGGCCACATGCACGCGTAGCCTCCGCCGCCCGGCCCAGCTCGGCTCAGTTCGATTCGGTTCGGCGTGTATAACAGGTGCAGGTACGTGCCCCATCTGCGGGCGTCGAATGCCGATTCGATTTCCTCTTCGGTTCGGGCTGAGAAACTAAAAATCTTTTTGCTCCTTCAATTTTTTGACCGTTACAAATCATTTAATTATATAACATTTGCTACAGAAATTTTTGTCTAGGTTCAATAAACCACATGTTACACATTTGAATTCTTGTGTAACGTTCGAATTTTAATAGGCTGGTTAATTGGCCTCTATTCTCATACGTTGGAAAATCTGCCTATATATTGAAGCCATTTCATACCTTCCTTCACACAGAACATCCTACGTGAAAACTCTCTTAAAATTTCTTATTCCCAAAATTCTTCTGTTCTTCGTTGTTGCTCTAGGCAGAGCTAAGTCATGGGTCATTCTCCCTGCATCGTGTGTGGCAAGAAGATTCTAGTGGAGCAGAGATTTTACCACTAGGAGCGTTCGATAAAGTCTGCACATAGTAAGCTCAGTTCCCGAATTTTTAAAAAATTTATGATTAATGTTATGATCATTGGGAGTCATGCCTTAGCTCATAGGAGGGCTATAACTGTTGGCTCATTGCCTAATGGTCACACCTGATTTTGATAATCAACGATGGCTTAAGTCGATACACAAAATATACGAACTGCTGCTAACATTTTAGGACAAGTGAAATCAATATTGAAGAGCGTACTGCATCTACAACAAGTATTCAAGTCGTCATCCAAAAGCAAAATTGAATCGAAATCAGATCGAGTTATTTTACATTTTATTCTTTATTGAGTCTAGGACACATAATGTAAAATCGAACGGGTACTACTGGCTTAGGTTATCTATAGTCCACTCATCTAAAAACCTATCCATTTATCTTAGCTTCACGTATCCAAAAAGCAATAAAATCCTATGCAAATTTGGCCATACAAAACATGTTCTGGAGTGACAGAACTCTGACCGAGTTCGGTCCAATATATTTGAATATTCAGTTGCCTCCAAACCTGCATACAACGTTCGTCTGCGAGATCTTCGCATCCGAACTCTGCCCGAGTTCGATCCCCAAAAATACCTATAAATAGAAGATAATTTTTTATTTCTAATCACTCATTCACTCTTCTCTCTATCTATTTCTAAAAGTATTTTTCAGCGGTTTAAAGCTTTCACATTCCACCTATACATCTCTTAGCCAAAGCTAGTAACATCTGTTCAACTTAGATCTTTGGTTTACAAAGTTGTAAAGAGGGTTTTTTTCAAGTTCAGAAAATATCTCAGTTTTTGGAGCCGGTCGTGCGCTCGTCACCAAACACGGTGTTGTGAAGTCAGTCGTGCACTTGTCACCAAGTACGGTGTTGTAAAGAGACTGCAAGCTCTCAATTAGTAAATAGTAGATTAACAGCGGGCAAGAGTACCTGCGACTGGACTAGTCCTCTCAGAGGAAAACTAGTATATATCGAGGTGTTCTGAGTTTGATTTTCTGTGTCTTGTTGCACTTATTCTATCACTTTATTACTGCCATTGTTGTTAGCTGCAATTTTTTTAATTGGTAATTATTTTCGTAGCATACGTACACTCTATTCATCCCCCTCTAGAGGTGCTCAATGGTCCTACAATTGGTATCAGAGCAGGTTATATTCTTATATAACAACCCTAGAGAGTATATAGCAGTCGTAAAATCAATATTCAACGATGAAGGGCAATCCATAAATAGACCCTCACTATTTGATGGAATGAACTATACTTATTGGAAAACACGAATGACTTTCTTCTTAAAGTCTCTTGACTTTGATTTGGTCTATAGTTATTGACGGTTATAAGAAACCGGCACGTATAGTGATTGAGGGCGTATTTATAGACAAGCCACATAAAAAATACACTGATGAAGAAAATTCAAAGGCTAGTCTAGATGCACGTGCCATTAATGTACTATTCTGTGCAATTGACAAGACGGAGTTCAATCGAGTTTCTACCTGTACTACGTCTCATGATATTTGGAAACTTCTTGAGGTAACCCATGAAGGGACCTCCCAAGTAAAAGAATCCAAAATCAGCAGACTAACACAGGAATATAAATCATTCAAAATAAAATCCAGCGAGTCAATTATACAGATGTTTACTTGTTTCCTATATATCACTAATCCCTTGTAATCTCTTGGTAAAGATTACAGTAATCACGCGAAGATAGGAAGATGCTACGGGCTTTAACCAAGAATTGGAATCCAAAGACAATAGCAATCATTGAAGGAAACGATCTCACCACCATGACTCTGGAGATACTTATGGCCAAGCTGATGACCCATGAGCTGGACCTATAAGAGTTTGATGAAGCGACCCCTAAAGAAAAATCGATCGCCTTCAAAGCTCAAGCCAAAAGAGCAGCATGCAATAATTATGATGAAGAATATCCAGTGGTGATGAACAAGCCCTACTAGTGAAACTTCAAGAAATTCCTAAAGTTTGAAAGATCAAACAGAAGGAAGAGAGACGTCCATGAAAGTAACGAAGAAGAAACAATATGCTTTGGCTGCAAGAAGTCAGGACACATGAAGAAGGACTGTCCAATATCAAAGAAAAGTAGTCCATATGATAGATCAAGATCAAGCAGAAAAGTGACAACTGGTCGAAAGTATGCAAATACAAGCATTGCACGAAAGTGATGCCAGTAATTCAGAGAAAGTGGACAGACCCTGCAGCACTGCCAATGTATATCTCATGACATTAGATAAGGTATCTTCTAACCCTCTGTACGATGATTTTACTTTCGATGAGTTAGAAAATGCCTTTAGCGAACTACTTAAAGAACACATAAATGTGCTAGACAAGTATAGCAATCTCGTAAAGAGGTTAAGGCATGCACAATCGAATTAGCCAGATTGTCTAATCTTCTCGAAGATATCAAAGAGATATCTACTATCGGTAACACGGATGAGATAGCCAAGCTCAAAGTAGACTATCATGAGGCTATCCTCACCATCGAAAGGAAAGAAAGAAACTAGGTCAAAATACAGAACTTTATGACATAGAAGAAGAGGCACTTAGTCGCAGAGCAAAGACTCATTGATGTGACTGCTAGATATGAGGAGTCTTGTACGGTCTCTAAAAAGTTAGAGATCAAGTTAGGCAAGCAGAACATCCCTGTGACACAGCCTAAGGTTAGTCCTAATGCCAAGCATACATCTAAGAGGACTCAACCACAGAAAGCACGTAAGAAACACGCTTATCATCATGCTTTCACGTATAGGTTTTCAAAAAGAACACAATTATCTGTCAACATAGAAATAAAGAACACTTTTTTAAAACTTACTTGCACGTACTGTGGTACACACGGGCACATATCACAGTATTATCTAGCAAAAAAGCTTGTTGATAATCAAATACTTGTATGGAGACCCAAGACTAATCAATATGGACCCTTCAAGAAATGGGTACCAAATGATTCATCTACTCGTTTTGTAGATGGACCCTCAACCCTCTTATGCTAGAAGTAAGTGGATCCTCGATAGCGGATGTTCGCGGCACATGACTAGTGATGCATCTTTGTTCGCTACGCTATCGATGAAAAAGAAGGATACATTTCCTTCAGAAATAACTTGAGAGATGATATAATTGGAAATGGTACTATTGGTATGTCTTCTTACCCAGTAATAAAAGACGTTTGTCTAGTTACAGAATTAAAACATAACCTACTTAGCATAAGTCATTTGGCATATAATGGTTATGACATCAACTTTGTAAAAGACAAATGTACTATATATATATCATCTGGTAATCCCATATATGAAGGGATTAGAAAAGACAACATTTATGTTTTTTTTCTATAGAGTACTAACAATGCAGGAAGGTGCACAGTAGCAAATCAGGACGAAAGTTGGCTATGGCACATGAGGCTAGGACATGCTAATATGGATACTATCTCACGACTTAGCACCAATAAGTTGGTAAAAGACTCCCCGAAATAATATTAAGAGAGACATGGTATGTGTTGATTGTGAAAAGAACAAGGCAACTAGGTCAACCTTTAAATCCATCAACGCTGTAAGTACTTCTAGACCCTTGCGGTTAATTCATATGGATTTGTTTGGCCCTAGTAGAGTCGCTAGTCTTGGCGGTAAGCTCTACACTTTTGTTATTGTTGATAATTTCTCTTGTTTTACTTGGGTTTACTTTTTATCAAATAAAAGTGATGCTATTTTTGAATTTCAGATATTTTGTAAAAAGGTACAAAACGAAAAAGCTTTCATGATTACTCGCATCCGAAGTGATCATGGTGGCGAATTCATAAATTCTGATTTCAAAGAGTTTTGTGATGATAGTTAATATTATCACGAGTTTTCCTGTCCTAGAACTCTCCAACAGAATGGTGTTGTGGAGCGGAAGAATCAAACTCTAAGCGAGATGGCTAGATTCATGCTGAATCAGCATAATCTTCCTAAATATTTTTGGACAAAAGCTGTTAGTACATCTGTCATGTTTTGAATAGGGTGTTAATTCGATCTATCTCGAAGAAAATACCATATGAGCTTTGGTTTGAAAGGATTCCTAATATTTTTTATTTTAAAATTTTTGGATGTCGCTATTTTATCTTGAACACCAAGAACAACTTGGAAAAGTTGACTCTAAAGCAGATGAAGGGATATTTCTAGGATATGCTGCTAAGAGTAAGGGATATAGAGTATTCAATAAAAGATCTATGATTGTTGAAGAATCCATTAACGTTACTTTCGATGAGCACAATAGTCACAGATCTAGGACAGTGATGATGAAGATGCACAGATCAAATCCAAGTCATCCAAAGATACTGCTAGTAATGAGAGTCCTGTGGAAGATCTAACACAAAGATTCAAATCCTGAAAGTTCTTGCCAGATCATCCAGAGACGCTCATCATAGGTGATGTATCGAAGGGTGTAAGTACACATTCTTCAAATAAAGATACTATATAGCAGCTAATATAGCTTTTATATCGCAAGTAGAACATAAAACTGTAGCAGAGGCTTTTACTGACGAATTTTGGATTGATGCCATGCAAGAGAAACTTAATCAATTTGCGAGAAACCAAGTTTGGGAACTCGTTCCTAAACCTATTGGTCAATCGATAATTGGTACCAAATGGGTATTCCGAAATAAACTAAATGAGGATGGGCAAGTCCTACGCAACAAAGCACATCTGTTGTACAAGGTTATAATCAAGAAGAAGGTATTGATTATGACGAAACATATGCTCTTGTTGCTAGACTAGAAGCTATCTGCATATTTTATGCATTTGCATGTTTTCACGATTTCAAATTATTTCAAATGGACGTAAAAAGTGCATTTTTAAATAGATACTTGAAAGAGAAGCTTTTGTGAAACAACCGCCTGGTTTTGAAGATTTTTAAAAACCCGATCACGTCTTCAAACTTAGAAAAGCACTCTATGGAATAAAACAAGCCCCTCACGCTTGGTATGAACGCCTAAGTGCCTTTTTCTACTTGAAATAATTTTTTAAAAGGAAGAGTTGATACTACTTTGTTTATCAAGTCTTTAGATGATGATATTATTCTTGTGCAAATATATGTCGATGATATCATTTTCTGTTCTACTAACGAAAAACTCTGTCAAGAATTTGTTAAGTATGCAGAGTGAGTTTGAGATGAGTATGACGGGAGAGCTGAACTACTTCCTAGGACTTCAGATCAAACAACACTCACAGGGAACATTCATCAACCAAGCTAAGTATACGAAAGACATACTGCAGAAAGTATAACTTCGACAACGTAAAGCCTATCGAAACTTTAATGGCTACATCTACCAAGTTTGACATTGATGAAAGTGGCAAACCAGTCGACCAGCATAAGTATAAGGTATGATTGGTAGTTTATTATATTTAACTGCTAGTCGCCCTGATATTATGTTTAGTGTTTGCATTTGTACTAGATATCAAGCTAATCCTAAGGAATCACACTTATGCGTCGTTAAGTATCTTCCAATACCTTAAGGGAACTTTTACAGTCGGCTTGTGGTATCGCAAAACCAAATCTTTTGACCTAATCGGTTATTTAGATGCGGATTTGTAGGATGTAAAGTATACGTAAAAGTACCAGCGGTACATGTCATTTCCTAAGTAAA
The DNA here is from genome assembly GCA_029216955.1 of Iris pallida. Classification (NCBI taxonomy): domain Eukaryota; kingdom Viridiplantae; phylum Streptophyta; class Magnoliopsida; order Asparagales; family Iridaceae; genus Iris; species Iris pallida. The sequence continues at coordinate 54,933 of JANAVB010022032.1, forward strand.
GCTTTAGTCTTCTGGTTTAGCAAGAAGCAAAATTCTGTAGCACTATCAACGAATGAGGCTGAGTATATCGCCGCATAACGCTGTTGTGCTCAAATTTTGTGGATGAAGCAAACTCTAGAAGACTACAATCTACACTACACGAAGTTTTCCATTTACTGTGATAACACTAGCACGATTAACTTGACTAAGAACCCTATTTGTCACTCACGCACAAAGCACATAGAAATTTGTCATTACTTTTTACGTGATCACCAACAAACGAGAATATTTGCTAAGAGTTTATTGACACAAATTATCAAATAGCAGATATTTTCACAAAACTACTGGCTGAAGACCGCTTTAACTATCTGCGTCGTGAGCTAGGCATACTAGAATTTTTGGATTCGTGATACATTATGATTAATAAAAACTCTTATAACTTAAAACTTTGAAAGTTATTAATTAAAGTTATTTTAGGTACAAGCCGAAAGGGTCCTTCTGTCATACAGGTGTAAATAGCCTGAAGTGACACGGTATACTAGTCTTCGGACTACCGCTAGTTGGGATCCGGCCCCTGCAGCTAACCCAAAGTAATGAACATTATTAAATGTAGAATTTTAAAAGTTATATAATACAAGTAGCCAAACTCGGACAAAACTCGGACCGAGTTTGATCGGCGATGGTTCAAGTTCCAGAACCGCTGCTGCCGGCCCTAGCTCTATTTAAACATCATCTTCTTCATTTTTTTTTCATCTCTCCACCGAAAAACTCCTCAAAACCCTAGTTTTAATCCTTCCAAGCTTTCCTTCTCCTTCGTTCCTAGGTCTACGAAGCTCGAAAGGTGTTTTCCTCTATTCCTCCTTTGAGGTATCTCTATATCTTTTTCTTCTCTTTTATCCATGGCTCCCAAACTCCATAAGAGAAAGAAAGTCTCTTCCCAAGCGGGTTCATCTTCAACTTCAGAGTATGAACCTGTTAGTATTTTCAGTCCCGCTCGTCCTACTGACGACGAGGATTATGATTCTGTATTTTTTTCTTCCGTAATATTTAATTGCTTGGTTTGACTCTTTTTCATGGTAGAAACATTTGTCCAGGACACTCCATAAATTTTACTATATTTTTATAATACACTCCTACTTTTGAAAGACTCTGTCTTTGGGACTTCTTTGAAACCGCTGACAAATATGATAATTTGTCCATATGTTCTATTGCAATATGCAAGCTAGGGACGACGGTAGCATTTATTCTTGTGTCGTTGGTCATGAGATTGAATTTAACTCAACCAATGTGAGTGAATACTTTCACATGCCAGATGTTGGCGAAACATTGGTTGATATTAATCATGTTCAAGTCTCCGAAGGTGTAACCCTTGGTTTATTTAAGGCAGCTATGTGTCACCCTAGACCTGTTCCTCGAAACAGTAGGGTGTAATCAAAGTACCTTAATCAAAATTTCTATGAATTACATCGCTTTATTTTCTCGCTTTGCTTCCCAAAACGGGATCTTCTGATGAGATCACGTTTTATGAGATGTCCGCGATGTATCATCTGCATTTTGGTATTTAATTTTCTGTTCCAAGACCATTATGGCTTGGATGATCAGTTGCAGGCGGCCGGGGCGTAACCTGTTATACCCCATGCATCTAGCAGTTATCTTTAGAAGATTCAGAATAATCTTGTCTTGTGTCCTTATTCTTCCACATCTTCTGAGCTGACTAGATCCAGGATTTATCCTAACCCACCTCCTCCACCCGGTGCTGAGCCTGCCCCTGCTCATGTTGTTGATCCAGATGCTCCTACTCCAGCTGCTCCTGCTCCAGACTTTGACCCGCAGTTCTATTAGCGGTTCGATGACTTTGTTGCTCTCTCTGAGCAACGTTATCAGCACTTTGATGAGTTTGTCATCCTCTCGGGACAATGTCATCAAAGTTATGTTGATGCAGAGTTCTGACACACCTCACAGGCATAGTTGTTGAGGAACAACATAGTTGATCTTCATTGGAGTTTGGCACATGACCATGCACATCCAGTTCACATGATCCATCATCCCAGTTTTGCTGGATCGAGGTTCGATGATGAGACTACTTTCCAGCACTTTGATCCTACCACTGCTTACTTTGATTCGCAACCACCTATTGCTCCTGGTGATGATGACCCACAGATGTGACTTGGGCTTCAGTTTAATATTTTGAGTTTTATTTGCTTAGAGATGATGATCTTTGTAGTTGCATTTTGTACCAGTCTAAACTATTCTAGTTAGACTTTAGCTTTATTCTAGTAGTCATAAACGTTCCTAGTTATGACTTTTTATGCACTTTTGATGTAATTTGGCTTCCATTTAGTTCAGTTTATGATATTTCAGTATTTTAGTTCACTGCTACTAGTTCTACTTATGCTGTTACTTGTATATTTGGTTATACTCTGTTTCTTTGTCTTTGTCTTTGTCTTTGTCTTGTCTTTGTCTTTGTCTGCAAATTTTGGGTAAATTGTTGGCTTCACACATTACGGAGGAGCTACACATTTTGTACATGACAAAGGAGGAGAAGAGCAATACCAAATTTTTTTTTCAAAAATTCAAACGATGAATCAAAGAACAAGTCAGGTATATTATTTCAAAGTTATATTATCTATATTTTGGTATAGACTCAAGTTTGCCAATTATCAAAATGGGAGAGATTGTTGGCCCATTGCCTAATGGTCACACCTGATTTTGGTAATCAACGATGACTTAAGTCGATACACAAAATATACGAACTGCTGCTAACATTTAGGATAAGTGAAATCAATATCGAAGAGCGTACGACATCTACAACAAGCATTCAAGTCGTCATCTAAAAGCAAAATTGAATCGAAATTAGATCGAGTCATTTACATTTTATTCTGTATTTTATTCTTTATTGAGTCTAGGACGCATAATGTAAAATCGATAGGGTACTACTGGCTTAGGTTATCTATAGTCCACTCATCTAAAAAGCCTACCCATTTATCTTAGCTCCATGTATCCAAAAAGCCATAAAATCCTATGCAAATTTGGCCATACAAAACATGTTCTGGAGTGACAGAACTCTGACCGAGTTCGGTGTAATATATTTGAATATTCAGTTGCCTCCAAATATGCATATAACGTTCGTCTGCGAGATCTTCGCATCTGAACTCTGCCCAAACTCTGCCCGAGTCAGTCCCCAAAAACACCTATAAATAGAAGAGAATTTTTCATTTCTAATCACTCATTTACTCTTTTCTCTATCTATTTCTAAAAGTTTTTTCAGCGATCTAAAACTTTCACATTCCACTTATACATCTCTTAGCCAAAGCCAGTAACATCTATTCGATTTGCGTATTTGGTTTACAAAGTTTTAAAGAGATTTTTTTCAAGTTCAAAAAATATTTCAGTTTTCGGAGCCGGTCGTGCGCTCGTCACCAAGTACAGTGTTGTGAAGTCAGTCGTGCACTTGTCACCAAGCACGATGTTATAAAGCGACTGCAAGCTCCAATTAGCTTGTGAATAGTGGATTAACAGCGGACAAGAGTACCTGCGACTGGACTAGTCCTCTCAGAGGAAAACCAGTATATATCGCGGCGTTCACTGAGTTTAATTTTCTATCTCTGCTGTACTTACAATTCTGTCTCTTTATTACTGCTATTGTTGTTAGCTGCAATTTTTTTAATTGGTGATTATTTTGCTGCACACGAACACACTCTATTCACCCCTCTCTAGAGGTGCTCAACGGTCCTACAATGACCACATTATGGTTATATGGACTCTAGATAGGTTGAATAAGTATTATATAGCTATTTTTATATTTTACTATGATTTTTAGATAATTTAAGATATTTTTAAATAATTATTTTAAAGATTTATATATTCTAATGACTTCCATGATTTACTATAAGGCCATTTGGGACCATATTGGGACAAGGTATTTTTATTTAGGATCTAGAGTGTTAGAGATATTTTCTAGATTTTCCTAAGAATTTTTGGTATTTATTGATAATTAAATATAGGGAAAAACCTATTTTTTTGGATTTCTAGAATTTTTTGTGCGAGCCTATGAGCAAATATTGACCCTAAATATTTATCTAAGGTTCAGTATGTTATTTTATATTTTCTAGAATTTTTCCAGATTTTTCTTATTATTTTAGTATTTATTATTATTTTTCCTAAGCAAAATAGGGTTAAAAACTAGTTTCTGTTAATTAAAAACCATTTTCCCTAATTAAATAACCCAGTCAGCTAGAGGGGCCCATGCGTCAGTCAAACCACGACCAACACTGGACCCCTCTGGCAGTGGCAGCAGCCACGTGGGTGTAAACCACTCAGGTCTCCGAGTCTGAAACAGAGTCGGGTCTCCCTTTAGCCGAGTCGAGCTCGGTTGAGCCGAGCCGGCTTCCTTCCAACCGCTCGATCAGAGCAAAAGGCAGTAAATTGCTACCACATGGCAGTGCCATCCCATTCGATAGTGGCTCACTAATTCCCCTCTCTCTATATATATCTTATTATTTTGAAAACCTAGAAAATTGCAGCAGTTTTGGAGAGAGGTTTGATCTAGGGTTCTCCCAACTTCCCGAAGCGATTGCCACCAACCGACGTGCTTTTTGCACATTGTTTTTTTTATTGGAAGCATATTGAGGTATAGTTTCTAAATATCTAATTTATTTTCATAAATTCTGAACGTGAATTTCTAAAAATTCGTAGAGTGCTAGTTGTCCGAAATTTGACACGTTTTGGTGTTTTCGAGATTTCGGAAGAACCGGGAATCAGAATCATGAACCGTTTGAAGTTTTGGAAAGCATAGAGCTCTATGACATATTTTTTCCAAAAAATTAATACTTTTAGCTAGTATTTTTATTAATTCATAGAACTTAGTTTTGTCAATAAATAATCGATTTAGTCACGGTTATCCATAACGGTGATATCTTTTGACTAAAGTATGATTTTGGCATGGTCGATTCTAGTGCATTCGTGGCACTGAAATCTACTAGGATGCACACTCAATTTATAGAGTTTGTGTCGTTTGACTACTTAGTCATTGATGTATCTCGATTTGTGTGCCACGGGTTCCGAATTGGAAACCGTGATCTTCCTTGGCTAAAATAGTAATTAATCTTAATTCTAGAATTATATTAGATTAAATTAGATTTTTAGATAATTTATTCCAGAATTAAATAAAATTATTATGTTAAACCATTAGCCACTTTCTAGGGTTTTTAGAGTGGATTTCATAATCTAACTTATGATTATTTATGTGACTGGGGTAGATCGGTCTACGACATCTTGAGTTGTTACTTCATCATCTAGCGGAGCAAGGCAAGTACCACTATGATCTATGTTGCCTTTATTCTATGCTGCATATTATTCTTCTCTTTTAACTGTTGATCTTATCTTTCATATTACTGTGCACGAGAGTTATACTTATTATCATGATCATACATATTCACTTATTGTTTGTTCATATTTAATGTTTAATGTTTAAAATTAAAGTTAATGTTAAAGTGATCATGTTTACTTGTGAGAGAGTCGGAAGGGAAAAAAACAACTAGTATGCATGTGGTCTACGTAATGTACAAGTTTTTCGAATATCAATGTTAGTAGCAGTCGTTGCACCTCATGTACCAACTGCTAGATGTCCTAACCCGTCCACATGCGGAACACTTGTATTCTAAAACACACAGTACATGTGATTCGATTCATAATTAACATATTGTCCAGTGGCTTGACTTATATTCGTCGTTCTCTTATATTGTTTTTGTGTCTTAGTTGTACCTTCAACTGCTCCAAGTCATAATTGTACTCTCAAACTGTTTTCCAAGATATAGTGGTCTCTTTTGGTATCGTTGTATTCATCCTCTCCTTATTGCTATTCTGCGTGCTTGTATATTAATTGTATAGTATAGTGTTATGTGATCTTGCTCCAATCCTGACTGGATAACTGTTTTCAGCTTTAGACGATGTGGTTTGCCCCGAGGTTTATAGTGTGTATCTTGGTGACACTAACGTTACCGATGTGGTTGCTTCTACTGACACGGAGTAGCATATTTCTTCCTTATGCTCTTTCGTGTTATTCTTAGCTAGTGAACTTAGCGGACTTTAGTTCTAGTTGTTTTATATATTTTTAGCGGGTTTGTTCCCGAGACTAGCTGATTTGTAGTGGATCTTTCTTTAAATCATTTATTGAGACTTTAAATTAATCTATTTTTTATAACGTAGTTGTGGATGATATATGTGAACTGTGTACTTATTGTGGACCATTGTTATCATAGATAGCGTACTACCGCCGATACTGTAGCGTAGGTTGGGCTTGCTCACGCTCTCATATCCGAAAGCGGTGCATGTCGTGACAATATAGACCCGAATTAACTCTTAGAACAGTGCTACGTCCGCAACTTCTTCGGAGGCCGGTAACTTTATTTAAATTTTATTTTCTTACAGATTTTTAAAGGAAG